>PVIJ01000308.1:0-196235 GCA_004024925.1 Scalopus aquaticus
GTTATAAGTGAGACCATTCGATATTTTTCTTTTTCCTTTTGGCTTATTTCGCTGAGCATGATCCCTTCTAGTTCCATCCATGTTGCTGCGAATTGCATGTGTTTATCTTTTTTGAATGCTGAATAGTATTCCATTGTGTATATGTACCACATCTTCTTAATCCAGTCATCTATTTTTGGGCATCTGGGTTGTTTTCATATCTTCGCTATTGTAAATAGTGCTGCAATAAACATATGGGTGCATACATCCTTTTGGATTAGTGTCTTTCTGTCCTTTGGGTAGATTCCCAAAAGTGGTATTGCTGGGTCGTATGGTAGCTCCCCGTTTATTAATTTGAGGAAATGCCATACGGCTTTCCACAGTGGTTGGACCAGTTTGCATTCCCACCAGCAATGTAGAAGAGTTCCTTTTTCTCCACATCCTCGCCAGCATTTGTTGTTGCCTGTTTTTTTAATGTGCGCCATTCTCACTATCTAGATTAAATTCTAAGATAGCAAGAGGGTGGTCCTCAGGAAGGGGGAGTGTCCCAGGACCCCACCCCCACCTCAGGCCAGAGAGAGCCAAGGCGCCTAGGACTACAAATCCCAGAGTGCCATCATCACCTAAGAAGGAAACCGAGGATTGAGGGAGGAGTTAAGGAGAGGTTTTGGGACTTAAAAACCAGACCTGGGGGTTGGGGAGGCCTATTGGTCCGTGGTATGGATCAGTGAGAGTTTTTCCTGAGTAGGCAAGAAGAGTCCAGCTCGGCGAAACTGGTAGGAAGTTTTCACCAATTTATTTATTTATCTTTTCCTTTCCCTTTTTGTAAACAAATCTTTTTATTAATTTTATTGTGTGTGCCTGCATTTGAGTTTTTTTTAAGTTTCTTCTAAGCGCATGAGTGAGAACCCAGATAGGCACCCCACGGGGTTACCCTGTAACAAGACTAGAATCATTAGCAGAGGGAAGCAAAAGGAAGGAGGGCTTTGAAAAAGAAGTATCTGATGCAGTATCTGATTACTAATTGTACCTTGTTCTGTTCTTTTCTTTCTGATATTTGGAGGATAGGAAAAGGATCTTTTGCATTTATTTTAGGGAGGAGGAAGTTTCTAGGACTGTGAGTTCATAGGGCTAAGGGTGGAAATACAATGTTCAAATAATAGATTCTGAAACACAATTCCTAGGAAAATAAATTCTGAAGCAGATGAAGAAAAAGTAAGGCATCAGAAGAAACCTCTGTATGTTTTTATCCATCAATTGGGGTTTTTATGTAATCATTTATTTGGCAAATATTTATTGAGTGTTTACTAAATGCCAGGAACTTATCTTTTTAGACACTGTAGAGAACTTACCCAAAGATGCTTCTCAGATGGATATTATATTTATGGGAGGAAGGATTAAAAGTAGTACACAAAATGAATACAATTGATATAAAACACTAAATAGTGAAAACTGCTATGGAAAAATGTAAAGCAAGAAAGTAGGATGTGGAGTTATATGCTGGGAGTCGGAACAAATATTGAAATTGCCAACAGAGTATTCAGAGAAGGGCTTGTGGAGAAGGTGTAATTGACTAAAGACTTAAAAAAAAGGTAAAGGAACATGGTATAAAGATAAAAAAGTGAAGAGCACTGTAGGCAAAGCGAACAATAGAACAAAACAAAATAACATTGAGCACCCTAAGGCTGGTATACACCTCCTATGTTGGGAGAAGAGCAAGAAGGTAGAATGCAAGGAATGAGGGAAGAAGTGGTCAGAGCAGTAAAAGTAGAGGTGACAGGTCAGATCTTCTTGAACTTTGCAGGTCACTCTTAAGTATTTGCTTTTTGATTGAGAGGTACTGGTAGGTCCGTGGGACATGCAGCGACTCCCATTTTAAATGGTACAGACAGGCTTCTTTGCTATCCAAAGGTAGAAGAAGAAATTAACACTAATATCAATTATAACAACAATAATAATTTTCTAGATTTGAATTAAAGGAAAACTCAACAGGATTTTGTGGTGAATCATATCGGAGAGTTGATAGAAAGAGAAATCAAAGATGATGCCAAGTGTCTTCTATGAAGGAAAAATGTTCCATTCATTTTCTTAATTTAAAATTAGTAACTGGACAGTTCTCAAATTACTCTGGTATATATTTTCATTCTCTTTCATTTTGGGGTTCTCATTTTATGCCCTCATAACTCCTATTATGTAAGACTCAAGTTTTCCATTTGCCCATCACCCTAACTAGATTGTTCTTCTTAAAAACAAGGATGTGAATTACTCATTTTTATTTTCTCAGGGTTGGTATAGGAACTCACACACATTCTGTGGATATGGAGGATATAAAATCATAGGCACTTTCATTCATTTTGGTCATCTAGCATCTGAATGCATTTCTAGGTTGTGGAAACTCTCATCTAATGATTTTTATTTTTATCAACGACTAACTTGCAGAAAAGAAAAATGCTAAATATTTGCTTTCCTAACTTTCCTTGTGTTTTGGGTCTAGATTTGTGATCTGGGGTCTGCTTTGCAGAGACAGATACAAGGAACAAGCTGGAGATAATGCAGGGCAGAGTTACCATGTCCTTTTCTTAACTGCACTTTCTTTATTATACCAGGGTATATGTCTTGACTGCTAAAGCCTGTGCATGGTTCTTTAAACTTCTCCACTATTCTAGAAATTACCCAATATCCATTCACAACTTCCCTTTCTCTTTAATAAGTCACATTTATCTTTGTTACGTGGAATAATGAATGCTTACCAATTTATGTCTCAATAAATAACAACTAATGAAAAAAGGAATATTACATCCTACTTTAAAAAATGTACATACATTACCCTGAAATAGAATGGGAGATGGAGGCTTGCAAACCCCATTTCTATCTTCACTTTTGTCACTTGCAAAATATGGAGAATACTGAAGGGAAAAAACACAAATCAAGTGGGATTTGATAGGAAGCAAAGGAAAAGAAATGGAAATAGCTTCAGATTTTTGGGTCACTGACACTTTGAGCACCTGATAAATAGTATGGATTCTTTCCATATGAAATTGCACATAAGCAAAAGCACAAACTTTTTCATGAAATTTTAATGAGATCAAATGCTTTGGCATCATCTTCTTGATAAAATTCCATGTGGTTTTCAATAACAAATTCTTAAAAAGTAAAACACTATACTAAGTCTATTCTTGCAGTTACCTTACACATGTTATTAACAGGACTACAATTCACATTGTACCTAATATGATAATCATTTCCATAGTAGTGAAATTTCATCTACTTATTATGATATCCACCAAAAGTAAGATAGAAAAACAGAATAGTTGAATGTCTCTATGTACTATGTTGACATACAAATATTAATATCATAAAAACCAAAGATAATGCAAACAAGTTAGTCTGAAGTACTAAATCAATTCTAAATATTCAATACCAACTAAAGAATAGATTTTGAGAGCTGCAGCAGATAATTAAAGATTACCCAAACTAATATTACTGTTTTATAGAAATGAGTTTCAGAGAAGTTAGGTAAATTGCCCAACATCACTTATCCAGTCATTACTTACAGAGAAATAACCTTTCATTAGATCAGTTGTTTTAAAAAAGAAAGCATCATACTAAATTTGTTCAAGTGAAATTTTAGAGTCCAACCCACGCAGACAAAGCAAATTGAACAAAATGACATTGAAGAAGCCTGCGGATCTCTATTAGGAACTTGGTGTGAAGGCCATGTACCATCACCCTTCAGTATTAATATACAGCAATAGATAATAATAAGTGCCTATATGAGTACTGACTCCACCGTAAGTGCTTTCAGGCACCTTAATCTCACAGTTACCTTGCCTCACTCAATCTTTCTACCAAGTCTATGCAATGAGTACTATTGATTAAGTCCATTTTACAGATATAGAAATCAAAGAGTAGCTGGTTAAGGAACTCACAAGAGGAATACAGTAACAAAAGCAGAACTTGAACCCAGAGCTATTTAAAACCAAAGTCTGTGCTCTAAGTCTTTATGTTCAAAATTCCTTCAGTATTAAAACATGACATAGGTTAAAAATCTTGGTATCCTTATGTTCTAGTCTGGTCTACATTCACACATTTATCTCATAGTCTCTAAAATTACTTCAATAGGAAGACAATGGTGGCATTAAAAGTATTTTTTCAATAAAAAACTTTTTATTGATCTTTTATTATAGTTTAGATAATCGCAGCCATAGAAATCATCCAAACAGTTCACAAAACAAGAAACGTTCCAAAGATGACTATCTATTAGTACAGTGTCAGACACACCTCTGTGAAGGGAGGCACCATTTCCCTGCCCAGTTACCTGCAGTTGCCTTGGGTGATAAGCCCAGTAAGCCATGAACCAGATTCCTGAGCTACTGGCTAATCAGAGTGGAGCTGAGTGGAATATATAACATGGAAGGCAGTTGGGTCCATGGTCCTTACTTCTGTGGTTTGACTTGTACCCTGGTACTGCTGGGAAGGAGACTTGTAAGAAACACGTGAGAGACATGCATAGTCATTTGAAAGACATGTGGGGAGGCTGTCCTTGAGAGGCTATGGAAGCCATTATCTCGTTGTGGTATCTCTTGTTCCAGCTCTTTCAGGCCTGCTTAACCCCCTACTTATGGTTGCCTGCCAGAAAATACCTTAGATTTGTGGTAAGATTTTAGGCCTCAGCAGCTCTCCTTTAGGTTGGGCTGTTTAGCTTGGTATTTGCCCAACAGGGAAGTGAAATATGGGGGGTCTCATTGGGAAAGTATTATCTGGAATATCTTTTCTTCTCTATGCACCCCAATTCTATTAAAGATCTTTTACACTGAGAGTCTGCTTCCTTTACCTCTGTGCAGCAGATGGCTAGACCCCTCTTAGAGTGTGCACCCCTTAACAGTTTGGGGTCCTGGATGCTGCGCCGACACACTAACAGTACACATGAGCTTAACCTGTGACTCGCCGTTTGCAAAATTCTAAGCTATGAGAATTCTAAAATTTCAAATGACATCGACGCTCAGCAAATCAAGGATTTAGACACTTTTGGGATTATCATTCATCAGGATGATGAATAGATTTCATCTCCCTGGATCAATATGGAATGATTGGTAATTATTATGCTGTGATTGATTAGCACAGCCTGAAGTGCCATGGAATTGGAGGTGACATCATGGTTTAGCTATTATGTACAAACTTTATGTCACTCATTTGGTTTTACATTCTGCAGCAAAACTGTAGTCATTATTTAGTGATAAAAACTTGTCAATCTGTAGTTTGTAGGTGCTTTGAATAATTGCTATAATAAACGTCCAGGACATAGTATAGCAACTAACCTATAACAAAGTTCAATCATTATACTTATTACTTTTCTTGTTTTAATTTACATTATGTACTTAGGGTGCTTTCTTCACTTGAACCAAACATGTGTGTCTAAATAATACATGTAACAGAATCTTCTAGGACATTATATGATGTCTCACCATAGGAATGATTTTTTCATTTCCAAATGTCACATTATAGAAAATTATTGCAGTGATATATCTAAGCCTCTTAGTTTTGTTCACTGGTTTTATTCACCAATGGCTGAAAATGGCATTTTGTCATTATAGATTCAGGTTTGAAATGTGCTCAGCAAGTGGTAGTGTTATCTACTTTGAGGACACAGAGAGTCAGGCACTGCTGGTAAATTACAGAGTGAATGAAAGGCTTAACTAAGGAGAGCTTTTTGTTTGTTTTTTCTTCCTTCAATTGAATTTCTCTCTAAGGAATGACTTTCTTATCTTAATGATTTAGAAATTATACATCTGCTTTGATTAATTTTAATAAGTCTGTTTTCGTATCTCTGTTTAAAAACAAAATTTAATTTTTACCCCTAAATGAAAGCCCATTTTTTCATGTATAACAGAAAAAAATATTTCACCACTAATGAATCAATGTTTTATAACAACAAAAATTAAGACAAACTGGGAACATATTATCCTCTCTTATATAAAATCTAAAATCTCTTTACATGGTGGCCAAGCCTTCAACCTACCAAGTGAAAGGCCAGTGAAGCCATGTAGGCAGGTATGGTCTTGGCTGAAGATAGCAGATTTTAAGAGGAAAGGTTTGTATTTCCTCACATATGACTATTTGCTTGTATAGGTCAGAGGGAACTAGTGAGGCTCATATGACGGATAATTGACTTATTAATCCAAGTTTAAGTTCAATTTTTTTTTTTTTTAACACACTGCTGAGGGGATCAGCGGGTGAGGCAGGAGAGGTCTGCCGCGCCATGTGGGATTCTCCCCAGCCGGGCGTCGAACTCGCGTCGCCGCTGCCAACAGCTCCACAGCGCAGCGCCTAACCGCCACGCCACCGGGGAGGCCCCTTAAGTTCAATTTTAATATAAGGAAGGAAATGAAACTGAAACCTATTTTCATTTGCTTAGCAGTGATTATCATGTGATATGGAAAAAGTCAAATCAAATAGATTGATATTTGAAAAATTAAGGTTTTCTTCATCAAATTTGACACTGCAATACAGCACATTTGCCAAAACTAATAATCCTGGTAATCAGATGATGATCTAACGCAAATTCGAAAAAAATTAGAAGTATTATTTTTATTCCCTATCTTACCCAAAACAGTATTATATGTTGTAATTACTATTATTAATACAATCGTAACTATACGAAAATTTTGAAGAATTTAAGATGTTTATAAATATTCACATGGGAATACCAATTTTGTGATTAGAAAAATTATATATTTTGTAACAATCTCTAAGAGTTGAAGTCTTGGGCATCCCTGGTGCTACAGGGGTAAAAGTCTCAGCACAATCAAGCTATCACCAGCCTCTGCAGTATGAGTTCAATTCCCAGTCAGGGAGCTAACCCAGATGGTGCAGCAGACTTCTCCTGCCTACCCCACTGCTCCCCTCAGCAGTGTATTTAAGTAGATCTGCCAATTCTGCTCCCCACTCTGTCTCTGGTGAAACCTCTCATCCCTCCCCCCCCCCCCCCCCAACTCTGGCCTACATGCCAGTGCTTGTATTTATAAATAAATAAAAATAAATTTTAAAAAAAAGAACTGCAGTCTTTCCTAGTAAATTATATTCTCAGCTCTTAGGAAATTCTGAGTAACAGGTAACAATATCCAACAAAAAATAACTTACTCAATGAAAACTGTTATTCTCATAGCACAAGACATTGAAGAAAGTAAGTACAGAGTTGGCTCAGAAGTTTAAAAATCTTCAACCTTTGAGCTGTTTCTTCCGTAATTCTCTGACCTTCTTTTCAGTTGCAAGAAGCTTATAGAAGCTCCAAGTATTGCATCCTCACACATCAATATCTAAAATTAGGGGGAAAACTAGGCCTCTTTTAACACATCTTTCTATTTTTTTTTGGCAGGGTAGAAAATTAAAGACCCAGAAGGCATTTCATCCAATCCCTTTGGACAGAACTAGGTTAGATGTCCATGCCTGCCTTCAGAAAAACCAGGAAAGTGACTGCCATGCAGATGGGCTCACAAAAAGAAAGTGGGTGGCAGAACCTTTTGGCAACCTAAGCTGTCAGTGCTTTGTGGTATGTCAGTTACGAATCTGGGCTGTGAAGCCAAACTTCCTATGTTTGAGCCCTGGCTCATCCATTTCTTTTTTTTTTTTTTAAAGATTTATTTATTTATACATACAGCTGGGATACAGGCCAGAGGCGTGGGGCAGTGAGAGGGTCCACCAGAGACAGAGTGGGGAGCAGAACAGGCAGATCAGAAATACACTGCTGAGGGGAGCAGCGGGCGAGGCAGGAGAGGTCTGCCGCACCATGTGGGATTCTCCCCGGCTGGGTGTAGAACTCGCTTCTCGAGCTGCCGACAGCTCCACAGCACAGTGCTCAACCACTGCGCCACCAGGGAGGCCCAGATGGCTCATCCATTTCTAACCTCTGCGATATTGAGTAATTATTTAACCTTTCGGAGTTTCAATTTCCTCATTTTTATATAATGGGAATAAAACTAGTGCCCTATCTTCAGTTCATGTACATTCTTACTTTTCATAAAATATTTGGTTACGATTTATATAGTAAAGCACTGCATTTGATTAACTTTGCACTAAATGTTTGAATCTCTAAGTGATTCTTTAGAGATTTAAAACTACTTACCAACTTTTAGAAATGCAAATAAGTTAGAATGATAAGTGAAATTATATCCATTCAGTCTTAATGGTAATTGTAACTATTAATAGCTGTGTTAGATTCATAGTAAATTCCAACATATTTGATCTGACATCTCCTAGCCAAACACAGGATCTAAATACAGGATCAACTGACTTAATTTCCAGTTGGTCTCTGAGTATATGGCAAATAAACTCATTAAGCATCACTGAATCAGAAGCCAGTATTCTGCTCCAACTCCCCAACTGACATGACAATATATGTGTGTACATTTATATATGCACAATACACACATATGTGTGTACATGTTTACACACATCTATATGAGATACGGCATGCAATATTAGAGATTTTCCTTCCTTCATTTTAATGTTGGGGACAATTCCAGCTCTGGAACAAAAGGGAAAGATTCAAGTAGAGAGATTAACTTGTACATAAGAAATCCTAATGTGGTACTGGTAATTATCAACTAATAATTATTTATTGAGAACCAACTGGGAGATCTTAGAAAATAAGTATCAGATTCATCTCCGCTCTTTAGATTCATGTGCAACTAATCAAAGTAGCGCTGAAGTGTACTGCATGGACTCTGGCTGTGAGAAGCTTGAAGAATCAGAGATTAGGGGGAACTGCATAGGAATTAAGAGGTGACCACTAACTGTTCCTTGAAAAAAGATCAAAGGCCCAGGGGATAAGTAAGGATGGTTGGGAGCATTGACTAGAATGGGGAAATGCAGAAATAAAGTAGAGTATTTGTTTTGATGAAGATTAATGGATTAAACAAATAATAACAGAGTGCCTACTATGTGTCAAGCCAGTGTTAACAGGAAAATGATGACAAATCCAGTAAGAAACAGACTATAAACAAGCAGCTAGACTGAATGAATGGCAGTGTTGGATTCAGGGAATGGGAAGTAGATAAAAAAAAATCTCATGTGGGTTAGTGAATAGGTCTCATTCTTAGTTATTTGTCAATACCCATGAATCAAGCCCTCTGAAATACTGATATTAACATGTGTTAATATACTGAAGTCCATTTCTCTAATATACCAACATAGTATCCTCATGTCAAATATGGTTTCAAAGAGCAAACTAGTAGAACCAATGTGAGAGTTAGTTCATCTTATATTTCTTCCAATAGCATATTGTATTTAATAAGATGATACTATTGACAATGAACTTGTATATTCACCATATGCTGAGAACTCTTTAAAATGTTTTAAATTTATTAATTATTTCTAACCTCACAACAATCATGTGAGTCCAGTACTTTAGATTAATTAGTGAGGGAACAGAGGCTCAGCAATGTTATGTAAACACCCAAGAAGACAAGGTTATGAACTTGACCATGAGCCAATCTGCAAGCTGTATGGTTACAAAGACTGTCCTTTTAACTACTATTCCATATTTGATGTATGAACTTGGAAATGAACACAGAATCCAAGTACTGAATGTTTTCCAATATATAGTTCATCCTGCAATTTTAGAGAAATGCCAAATAATATATTTTTTTCAATGATAGCTTTTCTTGTTTTCTAAAATTTGTTTTTATTTTTCACTTATCTACTAAGGTGCTATATGATTGTGATTTGTACTCAAATTTTTTTCCTTTTTTTTACATTTTAAAAGGACAGGTTTATTAAAAAAAGGAAAAAGGGAAAAAAGAGAGATACCCCTATAGTGACAGAGGGAAGAGAAGAGAGCTGCCCCAAATTCTCATTTTCAAAGATGAGGCTATATTAAGGAATATTTGCAGTTTTTGCCTTTATTTGGTGATATCAAGGAAAATAGAATCAATTTTACTGTAAATACAAAATGTGAAGAAAGATGTTCGACATTGATGCTCTAAACATCCAGCCTGACATTTCCTTGTGAAGTGGGCAGGAAATTAAATTGCCTCAAATTAGAGAAGAAAATCACACAGCATGAAAAGTAACATGTCTGATGACAGTTGAGGTCATGCTTCCACTGAAGTATGTGTGAATTTTACCATATGAATTTCATTGATGGTACTAGGAATTGCAAAATTGCCCGTCTTAATGTGCTCTGAATCGTTACCCCTTAGCATCCTCAAAATATCAAACTTTTCCTGGCATTTATGTTGGCTTTATGATGTGACATTGTTATTATGTATTTGTTTAAAAGCTGAAGTTAACTTCATTAAGTTTCTTCTATTTTAATTCTTTAAGTTCTCAACCAATCACTCCCCACTTGATCAGTATTCTGATATTCTGGATCTTGACTCTTTTTGAACTGTTCTGAGTTTTAGAATAAGCACTTAGAATGCATTAGTCATTTTTTCATCATTCATATTTTTATAGCAATATCACGTAGGTTTTTACAGTGAGCATTTTTTGAGGCCTGTTTGAAAACCTGGTGCTCTCTGCTTAGATTCTTAAGAAATAAGATAAATGAGATTCCTTGACTTAAGGAGTACTGGTTGATACAGATGGTAAGAAAATAAAATGGGAAGTCTTGCCATTCACTAAGTCAACATATTGCCTCTATGAAAATTAGTAAACGGTGCTTTGTACCCAGGATTACAGAGCTTAACTCTCTAACCTCTCACTTGTTCTCTGGTGGGAGGAAGACAGTAGAAGTAGAAAGGAGTGGCCCTTACAAAGTGAGTGAACTTCAGGCCTCCCTGGTGGCACAGCGGTTAAGCGCTGCACTGTGGAGCTGTTGGCAGTGGGGACGCGTGTTTGACGCCCAGCCGGGGAGATTCCCACATGGCGCAGCAGACCTCTCCTGCCTCACCCGCTGCTCCCCACAGCAGTGTATTTCTGATCTGCCTGTTCTGCTCCCCGCTCTGTCTCTGGTGAACACTCTCACCGCCCCACGCCTCTGGCCTGTACCCCAGCTTGTATGCAAAACAAATAAATCTTTAAAAAAAAGTGAGTGAACTTCAATTTCTCACACCGTGAGCAAGGGATCACAACGTTAAGCGGAGATAATGCACACCGGGCAAGAAACGCGTGCCCGACAATGTTGCATGTACTCCATGGAAATGAATTGCCTTGGGGATTCAGATAGGAGGGTGAAGAAATCTCTTGGAGCTAGAGAGCAAGGTACTCTCATTAAGATACCATGAGTTAGAGTAGGAAGACAAGAGGGAGGAACATTTCCTGTCCTAGGAAGCAGCCTTAACAAGGAATGAAGTCAGGTAGGCAAGTGAAGTTCAAGAATAGATCTCAAAGGGGTGCAAGGCAAGCTTATTGGGATTGTAGAAATTGGTGGTGGCATTTTTGGTAGTCACAATCATTAAGAGCTGCTGTGGGCATTTACTGCACTTGTGTCAAGGATGCTAGTGATTCTGTAATCAATACCACGCAACAAAATAATGTCTCTCCAAAAATGCCAAGAGCATCCTAGCTGTAAAAAACTGGGTGATATGGCTTATGAAAGGAAACTGAGGGAAATGAGGCTGGAAAAGTTGACTCAGATATCACAGTAGCTATCAACTGCCATGCAAATGGGTGTGTCTTAATTGGGAGACAATGGGGAGACTGAAAATTTTGGAATAAGGAATAATATGATCAGACTTTGAAGATGTAGAGAGTAAGGGCAACTATGATTCAAGAACATGTACTTGGCAAGGTGACAAGAGTGGGGGGCAAGCCAACCTGGGGAGATAGTCAGCAGCAGTTACAGGTAGTTTGAAGGAAAAGGAGGGAACTAATGGCAATGGCCATAAAAAGAGACTGAGACCCCAATATCTTAGCTGTCTTCTCTTCCTCTATAGGACAACACTTGCCTTCCCGGTGCAAGCTTCCACCCCCACCATGGGATCGTTAACCAGTGAAAGTTCCAAGTTATTCTGAAAATTTAAGACCTCAGAAGGAGAGAGAAAAAGCCTATCTAATCTTTCAAAGACAATTTTTTCTACCCCACTTTTTAGTCTGTCACAATAACATTGCCTTAAGGGAGATAGTGAGAAAGCAAGCATCAGAAATGCAATTTCAGCAGCGCACTTCACCCTGATTAGTTGTAAAAAGCAAAGTGTAGGAGCTGCTGCTCAGGGGTTACAACCTGAAGTTGCCTGTCAAAGTCGACATTGCTTCCATTCTTCATGACTAAGAGCCACTGGCCCTGGAAATGATAGCGTGTGGGCCACACTCACCTATGCACTTTCAGACATATGCATGCATGAAGCTCTGAGTACACTTTTTCCCCCTAGAACAAAATAAGCCTTGTAGCCAATTAAGATTCTGATATTATTATTCTTTTAATTGAATTTATCCTTAATTAAAAACCCAAAAAGCTTAGATTGTTACTTTCTGAGTTGGCTTTAAAGCCAAGAGCTGGCAGAAATGGGCATACCTGGCCAACCACAGCAGCCAGCTCTGTGCAAAGGGCACTGATGCTACGTAGCATGTGCTGTTGGACTAGTCCAAAAGCCATTGTGTGATCTTGAACGTGTTCTTGTATAACTACTTAGATGAGCGTGTATAAAAATCATTTTAGATGGGTTATGTTAAACATACCCAGCGATTAACTGCTCTCCAACTATGTAAATCATGATGTCTAATAGGTTAATTACACATTGCTTCAAAAAAGATTTGCTAATTTTTTCACTCTGCTGACTTGTTGTTTCCTACTTATTTTGGCATGTCATTTTGTATTCTACAGAATTCTGTAAAGACTATTTTTCTTCTCAATTAAAAATAGATTGTTTGACATCAAGAGTTGCAAACTGAAGTCCTCCAACTAAGCAACGGGTTCTAGAGGGTCCATGGAAGCTAGGCAGAGCACACCTAACTAAAAGGATTCACATTCACTGTTCTTAGCTGTCACCACACACAGTTTATGAGCTGACTCTAGACTGCATGCTTGAGATCCCAGATCATAATGCTTCCTTCAATCCTTTAATTAATGGGAGTCTGCATGGTTCTATCCACAGGGGGATTCTCTTTGTTGGTTTTAGGTAGTGTCCCCTAATGACAGAATTTCTGAACATCATCTGTACATTCTGGTCAAGTGTTTTGGTGATGAACTCTGTTTTGATAGGAAGGATTTATAATTGACCCTTGAACGACACAGGTTTGAACTGTAAGAGTCCACTTATAGGTGGATTTTTCCTTTATTATTTCACTTCATTTTTTAAATCTATCTATCTATCTATCTATCTATCTATCTATCTATCTATCTATCTTAGTAAAGCACTGGTGGTTTACATGCTTACTAGTGTTACGTAAATAGAGGATTTCCTCCTTCAGGTATAGGTGGATTTTTTCATGTGGATGTAAGTTGTTTGAATGCAAGGAGCCCCCCTCCCGGCACCCCGCAAGATACAGAAGACCTACTCCAAAAGACATAGCATTCATGGATGATATTCTCAGGGGTTCTGCAAATTATCTCCAGAGGATATCAAGGAATAACAAATTTTTGATTTTGAGAGTCAAAACTTATACACAGATTTTTGACTAAGCAGACTGGTACCCCTAACCCCCAAACTGTTTAAAGGTCAACTGTAGATGCAGGTTTGTGGTACTATGAATAAAGTCCCAAGAACTGGGCTGGGCTTTATTCTCAATTCTGAATGGGGCTCCCTGGCTGTCAGCTAACCAAGAGAAAGACAAGAGGTGGAAACTAGGAGGACCTTTTTAAACTATCAGCTCAGCACTCACAGTTTACACAAGTCCACAACAACCAAGGTGGCACAGAGAAATTTAAAGCCACAGAGTCTGCTGACCATAAATCTTGAGCACAAAGATTATTTTCTGATAAGTTTATTCCCTGAAGCACAATGATATTTCCTCTGATTAATTTTAGTTCCAAATCTAGCCATCTCATTCAGCAATTGGCTATGTCTAAGTAGGGATATTGTCTACAAGTTAATTACAAGTTGTATAAAATAGGATTTTCTATGTCCATTTTCTCTTAGATACCCATTTTTTTAAAGCCATTTATTTATTTTATTGAGTATTTTAAACCTTATATTCATTCTTTACATAAAGAAAAAGTAAACAAAGCTCACCTTGCCATTTATTCTCAGGATTAAAAATAATCTCTGACTTTGATAAATGGATCTCAATATCAAGAACTATTCCTTAAAGGTAAAATGAGTCACATTTGCAAATAATGCAAATATGCTATTGTATGTCTCATACTAATATGTCTCTTGCAAATTTCATGCTAATTTAATTCTAACAGTGTATAGTCCCATTTTATTAACATAGGTAAACAAACTGCAATAGAGAAGTTATATAACATACAATTTCACACAATCATGAAGAAAAGATCAGGATTCAAATACAGGTCCCTCTGGTACTAGAACATTGTTGAATTTCAAATGATCTGTGAAGTTATCCATCCCCTCATTAACTAGCTTTGTCTTTCCCAAGCCAGGTAACTGATTTGATTTATTTTGTCTTCAATGAAATTGTTAGTTGCAGTATAATGTGAGGTACTCGCATATTATTTTATTTTTATTTTAGTGCAGGGACTGAAAGCTGAATCAAAAGCAAGAAGGTTCCGACTACTGCTCACTCAAGGACAACTAAAGGATTACTAAATAAAGAAAAAGGATATTTTCAAAATCTGTATATTTTTGGTTACTTGCTTATTGACAAATAGCCCTTGATATTAAATAGTTTCTTTTGCAAGGATTAAATAATTACAACTGAAAAAGAGTAATTCTGAAAAGTGTAGACCAGGCTCATGTGAAAGTTTACCAGGATAACGCAGACCCTGGAATTCACAATATATTTATGGGTTCATTTCGAGAAGAGGCATATGTATGCTCAATTCATTTTTGCATCAGAGGTTCCTGTAAGGAGCTGCTTATATCAAAGAATGTGGGAAATACGTCTTGCAGTGAAATGTTAATGAAAGTGAAAGATATGATGTTCTAAGAACACATTTCAGGTCAACTACTCTTCTTTTAAAACGATTTGTTAGTATCTCATTAACTGCCTTTCATTCCCACAGAAAATTTCTATACAGCAAACTAAATTTAAAAACTTACAAATAATTAAAGAAAACCTTGCTGCCTATCTAGATGAATGAAAATGAAATAAACTCAACTTTTGAAATTATTCATCATCCCTCATCTGAAAACACTAACCATCTGTTTTAATTTTGTAAACAACTTCGTCTAAAAGTCAAAGATTAAATTATTTTATTTTTGTTACTCTTCCTTACCAGAAGACTTTATATTATATAAAATATATTTTTTCGATAAATATCTACTGCCAATAAATCTTTAAGGAGGTCTAACAAATATCATAGAGGTAGCCCAAGAATGTCTTTTTCCATACTGGGTCCAGATTATTATAATGCTACAATAAAGTAAACAGAATTTAAAGAATCCTAAAATACAAATACAATTTGGTATGGCTTAATGACATATCAAATGGAACTACTTACTACCTAATAATCAGTATAGTTGAAATAATGTTTCATATTGATAAAAAAAGCACCTTATAAAATTTTTTCTGAATTTTTGAAAATTGAATTGTATATATTTTTATATTGCAGTGACACTGGATTACAACACTATGTATCATTCAGAGGTATTGTTCACACCTCTTCAGACGTATGTCACCACGCCACATCTACAACCAAGGCACCTACAGTTCCGTACCTGAGACCATTGAACCCTCTCCCCGCTCTGCCCTCCTGCCCACCCTCCCCCTGAAGTAGGCTCAATCCTACAGTAAGATTTCAAGGGTTTGTTTTGGGTTGGTATTGTCTAGTCCTTTGTTTTGTTTCTCTATATTCTATATCTGAGTGAATTCATTTATCTTTCTCCCGACAAAAATTGAATTATATTTAATATAGTTCTACTTATAAATGTTATTTATGATCTTCCAGCTTCTTGTTGAGTAGAGATTTGGAGAGGAAAATCAAAGCACCCCAACATGTGTATACATGCATGCACATGTGTGTGTGCGCATACACACTCCACTTAAACAAGGCAGAATGCAAGAGAGAGCATGGAAGAAGCTCCTTAGAAACTAAACACATTCAAATCTTATTACTGTTTGCATTTTTCCAAAAAAATTCATAGTCTAGGAAATACCTGATAAACCAATGATGCAAGTAAATTTTTATGGTATAATTTCAGGACACAGTTTGTAGGAAACGCAGGTACATACATGTAAACCAAGATCAGAAATTCTGAAGAAAAGGTTCTGTCAGTGCAGTGTATTGTCATACCTAGGCCTACCATGTTGACTGACAACAGAGCAGGATGCAGTTAGTATTTGGTATTTAGTGATGATGAAAAAGGACAGGGCTGATGCCAGGGAATGGGAATTCAAGTGTTTCTCAAAGTTTTGGATTAATGCATGTACTGTTATAGAGTCAAGCAAGATGCTGCTTCTGTGTTTGGAGCTGAACTATTCCTCTTAGCACTACTATATTAACTAACTAACTAACTAACTAACTATATATATACATATATATATATAAATACTAGGTGAAAATTCTTTGATTCAAATTCATTTACATCATATTTTAATTGCTAGGTTCTAGATTCTGAAAATAATCTATTTCAATTATTCCTTTAACATGTATATGACTACACTGTAGTCTAATTTCCCCTAAAACAATTCAAAACCAAACTCTTTCAAATACATGTGATTTCCTAAAGTTGAGACTTGTTTCTCTCAGTCCAATATTTTACATACAGAACAAAGAGGCTCAGAGGCAGCTATTCCACTATTGACCTTGAACTAAGATCCAGCCACACTGAACAAGATTTACAACCCTAGAAAATGGATGTGACATGAATAAGAACATTAACAAATATCTGTGAATTGAGCAGCACACTAATATTATGGGGGAAAAGCTGTTTAAAACAGTACTATGTAGTTTACAATGACAATAATTATACATAAATGAAAGTGAACAAAAACCAAGCTATAGCTCAGGCTGAATATATCCAATAAAATCTGATTTTAATGCCAAAGCAATCAAAGCACAATGTTATCCTGGCAGAACACTTCCCATGCCCACAATGTATTTTTTAATATATGACTTCATGATTTAAATCATTTGAGATTTATTTGAACTACAGGAATTCTTGCAATAGTTTCATTACTATTAGGATCAAGAAGTACCACCATTAAAAAAAAAAAAAAAAACTTGCCTTAATTCTTATCAAATTGTTTTCCTGAAGGTCTAAATATCCATATCCATTTATCCATCTCTATTATCTATCTATCTATCTATCTTAAATATTATAATTCTTATCTATCTAGTCAATTTGACCTATGTAAAATAATTCCATGTAAGGCTAAATAAAGAGACCAAATTATTATCAAATAGATATACCAAGAAACTTACCAAGGAGTGTAAGATGTTCTAGAAGAGCATCAGGAAATTGTTCCCCCACGATAGCCAACTCCTGATAACATCTGGATTGAATTTTTCTCAATTACTGCTATTGTCTACATTTTGAGATTCCGAGCACTAAATTAAGCACTTGATCATATGCTGCCACACATCCAAAATTGTTTCCGAGAGAAAATGAGACAGATTATGGACACCTTGATTAGAGGTGGGCCAGTCCTTTACAAAGTCTCTTCAGTTTCATAAAGACTTATCAAGCATGACAATTGCTCATCTGGTTTCCCACCATAAAATACCTGCCACGAGCAAAATAAATAAAAGCCAGACTGTCCCCACATTCAGCATGTAGGAAGAGTCTACATTATGTGCTCCTCAACTTCTAATTCTTGAGGTCAGAGAAAAGGCTTTTAGGGTCTATTATCTGAGAGGCGTGCACTCCCTGAAGTGCTTCAAAATTTATTACTGGGTAAAGTGGCATCACATTTGTTTAGCTAGTCAGAATTTAAGTATACAGAGCTGTATTCTAATATGATGATGTTAGTTTCCAATGGTTACTACAAGAAAAAAAAAAGTTTCAGATCTAGAAACATATTTGCTATATTATTCTTTTCCAATATGAAAACAGATAAAATAAATATCACTAGTCTGTTCATTATTATATATGTAAATATATAATATAGAATTAATCAATTTTATCTGATTACTTGAGGAAATTAGCTCTCCAGGGTAAGTATATTACTGTGTTACCACTGTGACTTTTGTTTGGGGGACACACACACACACACACACACACACAGTGCTCCTTCCTTCAATTTAGATAGATTGTTTCATGTTCATAGTTTCAAGTAGTGACTGACAGTAGAAATTAAAAAAAATAGTAATAATAATTCCAAGATATTTGGAAGAATACAGAATGAGAAAAGAACTTGTTCTGCACATCTCAATTCCTTCTCTAGAGCAAAATCTCATACAGACTACAAAGAGAAAGATAATGAAAGGCATAAAGGAAGAGTCTAGGTATTTGAGAAGTCACCGAGAAAGGATATTTGCTTTACTGATGCCCACAGAACAAGTTCCAGTGTTGGTAGAGAATGACAAAAACTTCAGATGTATTGGGGCTCTCTCAAGCAGGATGTGACTAGGCATGTTGGCTGAGAGCAGCTCACAGAATGTACCTTAGCCTAGAGCAATACAGGAGCAAAATTTCCCCAGTGAAAAAGCGCAGAGTCAGTGGGCTTAATGTGTCCTTGGGATGAGGACAAGGAGGCTGCAGTGGCAACCTGCAAGGACCAGTGACCAGAGACCAGGCTGAGGAGGAAGTCGCAGGGGGGTGCCAGCAGGAACAGCTGATGGCACTGAGGGTCACATGGCCCCCCACCTGGATTTTGTAGACACAGAGTCCTGAAGAAGAGTCGTTTAGGACTGATTGAGATTGAGTTTCTGCCACTTGATGAAACTGGAGCATAGAATACAAATTAAGTTCAGCTAGAGAAAAATACGAAAAACTGTGCTTCTTGCATACTTGAGCATCTGAGCTTATGCATTGAGGTTTCTGTGTTACCAGTCTATGAATGACATTTAGGACAACTCTTGTTAATCAAATATTACATTCTAAATTACTGCTTTACATAAAACAATTAGTTATTTTAATCTACTACCATATATTTCCTGACTAAACTATCATATCTTAACTATTTAATTCATAGATTATCCTTTCTCCATCCATCATGGTACACATTTAATATCTAGTATATCTGTCTGTCCTATATTTCCTTTCTACCTTTTTAAATTATATAAGTAACAAAAATAATTTTTCAATCTCAAAAGCACCATAAAGCTTCGTCGTCTTACTGTTGTGTCTCCTTACATTGCTTTCAAGCACGGGAATTCTTAAGTTCTTGGTACTTACGGTCAGCACTTCAGTCATCACACTCTGCTCTTGGTCCAACTTCCTAGCACTTTCATCTGATTAGACCAGGTATCCCATGGAGGCAAACTCTTAATTCTGGGCATTAGTTTTTCCTTAATATAATGTACAGTGCCTTAATAGCAAACTGTGCTACTGTTTACTCCTAACTCTTTTAAGGAAATTGAAAAATCACATTCACTGCCCAAACTCCAACAGAAAGATACCCCATTGAGGTCAATGGGAAAGGCAGGGAGGGTTAGTTCTGTTGAGGCTGACTCCACATGTATGTAATGGCTATTTATGCTCAAAAGAATTATGGTTTGGATCCCCTTCTGAATTCTGTTTTTATTATTATTGCTATTATTATTCATGCCCAATCTACATTGTGGTTGGTTTTAAATTGCATGAATACACAACGTATTCTTAACAAAGTTTTCCATTTGTTGTGACCATTATGCTTATTCTATTTTCTATAAAAATGAGATGATTTCTCTAATATGTATCTGGTTACTTTTAAATTTTAAGGAACACTGACTTTCTAACATATAACACAAACTAAAAGGAATGGGTGGGTAGCTAGACTAAAATTTATTTTTTGTATCTTACATATGAATTTTAATATTTTCAAGATAAATTATTCATGTTTTTCTCCTGCAGATTAGATGTGAGTCGTTTTCTATCATGCAAATATATCACAATCCATTTTTTTTTTTTTTAAATAAAGCCTGCCAGTCCTGTGAGTCTTGGATAGAAGACAATGTGTCCTCTGACATCTACTAATGGACAATGATCACAGACTAGGGCAGGTGGGAAATGCTATTTCAGGGTAATAGCTCACACCTGGAAAGATCTATTTTTTCTCTAGGATCTTTTTACACAGCAGTGAAAATAAACTAATTAGGTCAAAGCATCACACTGGGACCCATGAGCTTTGACAATCTCTCTCAGTTGTGTCCCCCAGAAGCGGCCACAGTCCAAAGGCAAACAAGCAATAAGCTCCAAACAGAATAGGAGCTCTTGAGTCAACCATTTCTTCTTCTTGTATAGCTGCCACTGTGTTTCATTTCCCTTAAATACATGCACTGGAGGGAAATGTGGTGTAGAGGAATGAAGGAAATGCACAATAGGAAAGAGAAACAAGGAAGAACTAACATTTTCTAGAACCATACCTTTGCTCAGATCCAGGAAGATTGAGGTCCTACTTAGGAGAAACGGTGTTCACAACCAGTGGCAGGATTTTGATTCTTCAGCTGCCCAGGCTTCTTTGGAAACTACGCTGGCAGCGCTCAAGGAGATGAATTTCTGGGCATGGGCACAACGACTTTCATTCCTTTGATAATCTCACCCACAGCCCAAAGTGGGTGGGGGGGGAAGCCAACAAGAACTTGCCATCTTCCCTCTGTGGATCCCTGCTGTGGTTTAGTCAAATTATCTCAGGAAGCTTGCTAGCCCCTAAACTGCCCTTAGACTACATATGGGGGACCTGAGGGCACAGATGCACAGGGGAGCCCACATCTCATTTAACCAGAGCTCTTTAATGAAACAAAGTTTGACTTTGATTCATTAGGTTAATTAAACAAAATATTTTTTGGCTATTGCTTCCCTTGCATATATTTTCCATTCATTTAACACATGGTCATTGCCCACTTCTAACACACATGCATTGTGCAAAACGTAAGGAAATGCAAAGATTTAAGACATTCTATGCCCTCAACAGTGAACCAATCGTATGACACATACTTAATCTCTACTTAACATAAGCTTTAAAGTATGTTTGTATGTTTCTTTTAAAATTATTATGCCATAATTTTTAAATTTGAAAAACAATCATAATTCCATCACTCACCCTAACACTTCTTATATACGTTTCTTGCCATTTTGTCTATCTGCATATATCATGCTCTAATATTTTAACCTTGTTGTTACATGTATTACTGCATGTTTATTCTTGTTCTTAATGCTGACTTTGATTTTGATGGTTATAAATACTATCATTCTTCTACTGTTGAACATCTCCTTAATTTTTCTTTTTTACTAAGTACCATTTTCATTCAATACTGAGCATTTACTGAACATTTACTACATTCCAAGCAATTGCGCTGGTTGTCAGGGCTACAACATGATTTCTACGCTCCAGAGGCAACATGTGGGAGAGAGACTTGTAAGCAAAGGATTAAATGCAGTGAGGTGTGTGCTCGTAGTCTGCTAGTAGATGGGACCATTTTACACTGTGTTTCCTGAGGGTCAAAAATGACCAAATACTATCCATTGGTACAGACCAACCTAATACAAAGTTTATAAAATCTCTGATGATAGGAGACAGGCAGGAATTCTGAGAAAAGGTAAGATTTGGGCAGACTTTTGAAGGAAGATTTGCATAGTATGCAGCAAACAGGTAGGCAGAGCAGTGCTGTTCTATCTCTTGTCTATTTTAATTCAATGAGGGGGCATGACACCCTCTCACTTTGAACACTGACTCATCACTGCAGTCATATTGAATAAGGGATCACCTATCACCGCCCCTGGCAGGGGCACGCAAACATCTCTGAGGAGAGCGGGGCAAATACATTTGAAAATCCTCCAGATGATACTGATTATTATCACCTTCTCACCCTCTCCATTCCCTCTTCCAACTACCTGTGAACAGTTACAGGCAGAGACGAGAGCCTCTCCCATCCTGTGCGACTAAAGCCAGGAGGAGCAGTTGGGTAGTTGTAAAAAGGGAAATTAAGGCAGGGTTAGAACTGGGAAAGGTCATGAGACTAGTGGATTGGCTTGCAATTGATGGGGAACCCCAGAGGATTTTGAAGTAGTATAGTAAAGGATAAAATGTGGACTTGATAATAATGTATAGAGAGACTCAGAGATGGGACTATGGGTGAGACAATGAACCTCCGACATAGTGATGATGATGGTTGAGCTAAGACAATTATACAGGGGTTCTTCTTTGTCAAAATTATCTTCACAAAATTAATTATCAGGGTCACTTGGTAAAATGTTATGAATAATTTCATTTCTCTTTAAAGATATTTTCAAGTTAATTTATAAAATGGTGTGTATATATACACACATATGCATGCATATATGGTATGAACAGTATCCCATTTTACCACATCCCTCTTTAAAATTGAGCAGTATCCATGCTAATAAATGTACTTTGTTATGATGTTTTTCTTAGGATACTAAGAAAAATGTAATGTCTGTATCAAGAGGTGTAATAATTCTAATGTACATAGTTTCAAACATCTGAAAACACAATATCCAATTCTGGGCAATCTTTATAGAGGCACAAATATGCCAGGATATACCTTGAGGGGAGCTATCAGGATAGATGAAATAATGAGACTCTTATGTGAGAAGTGTTTGAAAGAAATGGTGATATTTACATTTGGGGACAAACTACTAAAGGAACAAGTAATGACTATCTTCAAATATTTGAAGGTCTGTCAGTGAAAATATTCATGGTTTGATGAATTCAGAAGACATGGTTAGGATGAATGAGCATATATTTAATGGAGTTAAATGTAGATTCATCCTCAGGCCGTGTATTTTAGGAATTAGAACTGATCAATGGGGACTGATGAATAATTTTTGTAACACTGCACTTACCCAAGCTCACAGAAGAGCTGGGAATGTAAGATTCTGTGTGTGTGTGTGTGTGTGTGTGTGTGTGTGTGTGTGTGTGTGTGTGTATCACACAAACTCAGAGAGAGAAGAGAGAATATACATAAAAATGGTTAAAGTGAGCAGTCTACAAGCCTAGTTATTTATAGTAAACATGAATCTTTAGCTTATAGACAACAAACAATAGTAATGAGGCTGCGGAATGCAGATGATTTCCTTCCCCCAAAGGCTCTCCACAGCTCTCCCATCTAATCTGAGAACGAGGAGTAGGAGATGACTCCACTCCCTGCTAAAAAGGAAAGAGCTCCAGGATTTTGTACTTATTACTCTCCTACCACAGTCCACTGACTCAGCTTTCAACAAAGTCACCTTAAACAATCTTGATGCTACACGAAGTACTTTTCCATCCTTAGCTCAAAGAATTATCTGTAGCCACTGACACAATACTCTATGAAACTGGTTTTCCCATCCTTTCAAAGAAAATAGTTTCCCCCCCCTTTTCCACTCTAAGCTCAGTGAAGTCATAGTTGAAGTTTGCTTTGTTTATTTCTATGCACCTAGAGCTCAGCATAATACTCACTCTTTGCCTACTTATTCTCCCTTATCTGATCTTTAAATAAAGTATTTCTTAGACTTAAAAAAGAATAGTTACTGATTTCTTTTTATTTGTTCTTTCACTTTGATGACAAAGTCATCAAGTATGACTCATCAAGATGTCCACAAGTTCTAAACCCACAAATCCAGCGTCCACACTGATATTGTAAAGCTGCAGAGTTTAAACATTTTGGTCTTAGGAATCCTGCAGATAGCTAGAAATTAGTGAGGATCAAAGAGTTTTTGTTTATGTGTGTTGTATTTACTGGTTTTTATGATGTTAGACATGAAGTCAGAAGATTACTGATTATTTCATTAAACTATCAGTAAGATTCCATTGCCTCTTTGACAAAAGCATGTTTACGTGATAAATATTTTTAAAGTAAAAATTCAGTGGAAAAGTGGCAAAGTCATACAGTTCTGCATATGTGTATCTTAGTGGAATAAAGCTGTATACTCAAATCTGCACTCAGTCTTTTATTATATGTTGTTTTGGTTAAAGTATTTGAGGATAATCTGGCTTTATAAAAATATACAGTTGGAACAGGGAGGGTTATTTCAACAGTCTATCAGGTAAATATGGTTATTCTTCTATGATACTATACCACAACTTGGCATCTGAAAGGTGCTTAAAGTTAACTTCAATGGGGAATCTGAAAACAGATTGTGATGAATGGAACTGTGCTCCCCCAAATTCAGATGTCCAAGCCCTAACCCCCATTGTGACTGCATTTAGAGACAGGGCTTTCAAAGAAACAATTACAATTAAATGAGGTAATAGGATGTGGCCCTAAGGTAAAATGATTCTTGTCCTTATAGGAATAGGAGAGATATCAGGGATGTGTGTGCATACACAATGAGAGCCTTAACTTATATATCAGCCAAGGAAATAGGACTTGGGAGAAACCAGATCAACTGGTGTCTTGATCCTAACCTTCCAGCATTCAAAAGTAAAAAAATAAATTTCTGTTGTTGAAGCTACCCAGTCTGTGGTATTTGTAATGGCACTCTCAGCAAATTAATAGACAGATTAATGCAATTTTAGAACTCTGTTATATTAAAATCCATTGGTCTAGCTTTGATTCTGAATCTTTTATCATTTGGAAAATGCTAATTTATGAGGTATACCAATTTTCCAAATGTTGACATATTTCATTATACTAAATCAAAAAGTCATATTTTTAAAAATTATCATTCCAATAGCATCAAGGATGTCTTTATCAGATGTCAATATAGTGACAGAAACTATTTTTCCAACTCTGATTTTTACCCCCAAAATTGAATTTTATCACAGATAATAAATACTATCATTAATTTTCCTTGAAGTGAGGAGCTCATTTTATTAAATTTTGACATGGTAGTCAGATACCTAAGTCTGTACAATCACAGCTTGTCTATCAGTCGTTCAGATAAAATGATGCTCCATGGAACAAATTGGCTCCTTCAGTTCACAACAAAAACAATCATGCAAGTGGCTGTTCTTGTGTATCTCCCATTTGATCACAAGATTACTAAAAAGGTGAGTAATTCAAGGGGTTGACAATTGATAAAATTAGTAATTTAGTACTTTACCAAGAACACTGTTAAGGAAACTGTATTTTATTTATTTATTATACTGATGAGGACTATCACTCTAAGTGATTACTATCAAAATGCTGAGAATTTACCACCATTGCTGCCACACTAGTAAAAAGACTACTGCAGTGGAAAAAAGAAAAGAATCATCAGTAACGCCGTGAAATTAGATCAGATTCTGTGGCTTCTGGAAACGGTGGGCACCCATAGAGACCTGTGGATCATACCTTGAGCTTGTTTCTTCCATGTAAACTTAACATACAAGAGATCAACAGTGAGCTAATTTCTTCCCTATGAGATAAAGTTTCTTCCTTGATCCTATTTCATGGGTTGGTATTAGCATGCACTTCTTTCCTTAAGACTACAATTTAACATCATCATCTCAGTTGACTTTTCTTGGGTCTTATATTTAAGAATCAATAGGAACAGAAGGCGACAATCATAAAGGCAAAACAGAGATTTTTTTTTTTAAGATTTATTTTTTATTTATACATACAAGCTGGGGTACAGGCCAGAGGCGTGGGGCGGCGAGAGGGTTCACCAGAGCCAGAGCGGGGAGCAGAACAGGCAGATCAGAAATACACTGCTGAGGGGAGCAGTGGGCGAGGCAGGAGAGGTCTGCCGCACCATGTGGGATTCTCCCTGGCCAGGCGTCGAACTCGCGTCGCTGCTGCCGACAGCTCCACAGCGTAGCGCTCAACCGCTGCACCACCGGGGAGGCCCCCAAAACAGAGATTTTAAAGAAATGCTACAGGAGTTTGTGTGTTCTCTCTACAGTCCAGAATTTGAAAGGAAGAAACCAAATAAGTTTTCATTTTTATTTTTTTTTCCTTTGACTGAAAATTCATCACCGTTATTCCACCTAGTTCAGAAAACATCTCATAAACTGATTTCAATACATGTCATTCACTGTACCAATCTTGCTCCTCTCCAACTGGCTTTCTGAAGCCAGAGTTCATTGTTCACATACAATTTTTTAGTAGTTCTCCATTTCCCTCACTATAAAGTACAAAATGACTACTCACAGATACCACCTCACACCTGTGAGGATGGCACACATTAAAAATATAGGCAATAACAAATGCTGGAAAGGACATGGAGAAAAAGGAACTCTTCCACACTGCTGGTGGGAATGTGAACTGGTCCAACCACTATGGAAAGCTGTATGGCAATTCCTCAAACTGCTCAACATGGAGCTTCCATACGACCCAGCAATACCACTTTTGGGAATCTACCCAAAGGACACAAAAACACTAATCCAAAAGGATACATGCACCCGTATGTTCATTGCGGCACTGTTCACAATAGCAAAGGTATGGAAGCAACCCAGATGTCCAAAAATAGAAGATTGGCTCAAGAAGATGTGGTACATATACACAATGGAATACTATTCAGCATTCAAAGAAGATAAACACATGCAATTTGCAGCGACATGGATGGAATTAGAGGAGATCATACTCAGCGAAACAAGCCAGAAAGAAAGAGAAAAATATTGAATGGTTTCACTTATAACAGGACTATAGGGAAACCAAACAGCAGAGAGACACTTGGGGGGTGGGGGAGGGGGACGATAAGGGCACAAAATGGAGTAGAAAAGGACACAAGGGATCACGGAGATGGATTACGGGTGAATTGGTGGTGGGTTACCCAAGAGGAATACAAAATGTAAAAGATACAAATAACAATAAAAAAATATTTTTTTTTAAAAAAATGACTTCTCACAGCTTAATACTTTCAAATTTGACCCTACTTCATTGTTGTCTTTTGTGAGTTAACAAACTATTTAAAACTTTATAATAAACACAAACAAGTCTTCAGTTTCTTTCTCTACAGAACCCTAATCATTATATACATTATCTTATATAGGTATTATGAAATATGAGGGCAGGTATTGTTAGTAGTCGCCATATAATAATCCAAGGCAGTCTCCTACTGAATTGCTTTTATAGAATTTTAGTTGCAGAAACTTTTAAAGAACAAACTGACATACAAAATATAAAACATCAAGTTGAGTATGATAAATGTGCTTTGTTTTAATGCCTTATATAGAAGTGTTTGCAATATGCAAATCAAGAAATATAGCTCTGAGAATTTAATAGGAATTGCTTTATATTTTTATCATTCCCATTCCCAAAACTTTCAAGTAAGATGTAAACCAACTGAATTGCCTAGAGCTTTTCAGATTTTCCCTAAAATGTTGTTCATTGTTATAAAAAATGAAAACAGGCAATTTTATGATCATAGATAAGGATACTATTGCTACCAAAAATATACAGGCTGGAAAGACTTTCAGACATGCCAAAGACTAAAAGAGCAAAGAGATAGATACAGCAACTTTCCCAATTATTAGATAGCTATGTTATCTCTTTGGGAAAAAAAAAAAAGAATCATAGCAGTGATGGAGTAAAAAAAATTTACTCTAGTAAAAAAAAACCAAGAATTCTGATTTTTATTAAAATATGTTATCTTCTTACTAGCATTAAATATTTCCTGATATAAAATTTCTTATATAGATAAACATTTCTCACATATTTTCATATTCTTAAATTTTTATATTTGTTTCACAAACCAAAAAAAAAAAAAAAATACACAAGGCAGTTAGCCTTTAACAGTCTGCTATATTTGATACCAGAGCTTTGGATCTGCTACAGCAGTGGGTGAGATTTTGATGTGCTCAGTGGCATCCTTCTCACTTGTAAATGTTAATGGACTGAGGAGCATTCTAAAATGTAGACCAAAAGTGGTTAGTCCAAAGCTCAGGCTGAGATTCATCAAAATGTCCTGGTCAGAATCGGGTTTGAGTGTGCAGTGCAGCCTGGGTTGGCGGAAGCAGACTGACATGGCTCCGACTGATATGGCTCTGTTTAAAAATGGCACTCCAGAGCAGATGCCGGGGAGGTGGCAAAAGGGGTGGGAGATATGAACACGGGCTTTGACCAAGGAACCTTGGGTCTTTACACTACTTAAATTTTATGAAATATTGGCAGATGCTGGTTTACGATCAAAACAGTAAAATGACGCTGACTCTGAAGAGTAAACACGAAGCAAACAGTGAAAAAGATCCTGGGAAACATTGTCAGGTTTGCTCTGAGGCCATTCCCTACATCACAGGAAACTTGAGTAAACATGACACGCTTTAAGGCCAATCCGGGATTTTTCTGTATTCATCAGATGGTCTGAAGAATGAAAACATTTCCCTTTGAGAATTTTCAACTGACCAGAATTAATATTGTAATTGCCAGGGAGACTTATAAAGAGTACATCATCCTTTACAACATTCTCCAAAAGGTGTAATGTATTCTAAGATGGTAGAAAATATGATTGAAAAAATTTTTTAGACATATTTATTTATGCATACAAGAGGTGGGTATAGACCAGAGGTACAGGGGATGAGAAGATTCACCAGAGACAGAGTGGGGAGCAGAACAGGGGGATCTACTGAATACACTGCTGAGGGGAGTAACGGGGAAGACAGGAGAGGTCTGCTGCACTATGTGGGAAGCTCCCTGCCTGGGGGTTGAACTCATGCTGCAGTGGCTGTGATAGCTTCAGAGTGCTAAGACTTAAACCCTTGTACCACCAGGGAGACCCTGATTAAAACATTTAAATTTTGAGTCAAATCTTAAATCAAATTGACCATCAAGATCTTGGAAACACAAAAATATAAATCATGCTCCCATCAACATGTTTCTTCAATCACAGGGAATTGTTAAATTCTTTCTTCCATTTGATCTCTTCCAAATGCATATCTTGTCTTTGAGATATAAAAGTGTTGAGAATATTAAATTTGATTAACCTTATATATTTCTGAAAAGTGAGTCAAAATATATTTCAATGTTAGAAAATACATGTCTAAGTATTAAAGTTTAGTTTTTATTTCTTCCCTTCACTTAGTGAAGCATTATAATTGCATACAAATTTAATTATATGCTTTTCTCATTCCAGAGTGAGAGACATTTTCTTATTCATTTTTAAAAATATGGTCAATTATCGATATCCCTAAGATAATTTTTATATAAACCGAAAAGTTAACTAGCACTATTTTAGGGCATTTTCTTCTAAAATAAAAATTGGAAAATTCTAAAGAACAGAAAGAGGACAAAAATGTGGAAAGTATGTAGGGGAGAGAGGAAAGTAAAAGAAAGATGCTGAAATTGGGAGTGAATCTTTAAAAAAGTACAAAAGAAAGGTATTGAAGTTGAAGAGATTGGGAAGGCCAATTTATCTATTCCCCAAAACCCAGGTGGAAACATGTTCTAGCATGGCAATAAGGTCAGGCTTAGTGTGCTCCAGCACCTCTATGAAAAGAATATGCTGCTTCGGGGAACAGGCAGTCTAGCATTAAAGGATGGATCTCAGTAGCAGGGCTCACAATGCAGAGTTGCTATGCTAAATAATGGTGGGGAAATTTGAGTGGACTTGCCCAACAGAGAAAACCCTGCAAGAGAGTTCTATAATGGAAACTGGCTACAATTAAATGTAGCCAGAGTGTACAGAAATGGTAGCAGCAAATTAAATAGATATTGGCACTGGAGTCACCATGAAGGCAGAATTCATATTTAGTTCAACTATTTCATCACCCTATGTCACATTCCTTTGTTTATTAATTCCTCAAAAAAAAAGCTGTTGATTGAATAAATGTTGAAAAACATTGTCTTAACCAAGTATCCTCTATCTGTGGGCTTGAGTGTGTGTGTGTGTGTATGTGTGTGTGTGTGTTATCCTACATATTTATTTCCATATACTTTTCTAAATGACAAACTGTTCTGTATAGTGTAAGTGGATAGGACAAGATGAATTTCTAGTAATGGAGAGGGAGAATCAAGAAATTACTGTTTATTACTGCATTTTTCACTCCATTATGCGCTCTGTTTGCACCTGTTATATATATGTAAACACAGCAAAGATGAGCATAAGGAAGAGGAAAAAATACACAAATATGTAATACAAAGAGAACTAATTATGTACAGCTTTGAAAAAGAACAGGGAGAGAGAAATGCTTCTGAAGTTTCACCATAAAAATGGAATCAATTTGTTTCCCCTTTGAGTAAACTCTGCCTTGAAATATTTTTTCAGGCCAAATCTATGATTAGCAGCAGGTATTAACTGTGCAAATAAACTAGAAAAATGCATGTTACATTACAGCACAAACATAGCTGGCTCTACCTTGAAGTGGAGGAGAAAAAATGTCCTTCACTAATTTGTCTTTAGATTAAGGGGTAGATTAAACCTGATTTCACATCTATTGTCATGTAAGCTGGCAATTTATTTGTAACTTCATTTACTTTTATGCCTCCTATTATTTTCTCTAGTAGTTAGGTTCAAATTTCTTACATGGGGTTACGCAGGGCTGATTTGTGCACTCTGCTTATGAGTAGAAGACGAGGTCAAATCCATCTGTAGAAAGGCACTGTTTATTAAATGTGGCTATTTCAGGGGACATTACAAGACCATATAGCTCAAAAGCAAACACATCTTTCTTCCTATGGAATCTGTTCCTGACTTCTAGAACTAGGCTTATGGCCATTAATAGAAGTGAAAGTCATCAAAATACCCCACCACTTCAATTTGTTGTGATTGACGGCATGCTGACGCTGATCACCATCTTAATTAGTTGCTATAAATTGTATCTGACAAACCATGAGGTAACATATTCACTCTATCCAAAGAGGTCTTATGCTGAATCAGACTCTACATACTTATCTTATGTAGTCTTTACTCAGTTCATTCAAGTAGTAAATATTATGTGCAATTTGGAAATAATAACCTTAGAGATATTATTAATAATCACAGCACCACAAACCCGACATTTTCAGTGTTGAAACTTGAACCGCAAGGATCTGATTCTGAAAGTCTCTTTTAGCCATTGGGCTCTACCGACTTGAGAGTCTAGTTAATTCTGAAATAATAACAGTTTTAACATCAATGTTAACACCAGCTTTAACAGTTATAGCTAGGGTTTAGAGGAAAAACAAGTAATTAATTATCCTCATAGTAGCTAAAAGGATAACCAATCTTTAATGCATTTATGAAGTGATGAGAATTAGGAAAAGTGTTTTGTAGTAAAACCTAATATGAAGTAAGAAAGTTGGTCTTATAAAGGTTATGAGATTTTACAAATCCAAAATTATTATCTCTGATCTTGTTGAAGTTGGGATAAAAAGATTTGATAGAAAGTCAAGAGTAAAACTACTTAAAGCAGCAGTTTGTGTTTAATAGAAAGTCAAAATGTAAAATGCCAGCAGTGTTTATCAGAACAGGAAGGGTTAGTAAAGAGGTAATAAAATGTATTATTTTGTTATAAGAGACAGTAATGAAGTATCAGTGTAATGGGTTCTTCCAGAGAGAGAAATACATTCTGCTTGTCATGGAGGTTAAAAGAAGACCAGTCAGTCCCATTCAGCTGTTTTCCATCTTAAAGAGGGTGGATTCTTGTGTTCAGATGTTATGGTAAGCAGTTTTATGGGAGAAAGATACAAATAAACAAACCCAGGCATCAGTTTACTGTGCTCTATGGGACTGATTTTAAGCAGGAAGTAAGCTCTGAGGTTTTGGGAAAAGTTAAAGGCTTGGTCTGTCAATTTATTTCTGAGATTTTGAAAGAACTTTCCTCCCCAGATTCCTGCATGAAATAGAATGTAAAAGGGAAACCTTTTATATTAACCAGTGATAGTCTAGAAAGAAAGGCACATGCTATTTTGGGAAGAGGCCATAAGACAGATAGGGAGAAGTTCCTAATTTAAGAAGGGAAGTAAATGCACTTCTGGTCTAGAGAAGGGAGTTGGGGACAGAGAAGTCAAGTAAGTCAGAGGTTGGACCCCAAGATCTTCATTTGAAGTTCAATAATCAGGAGGAGAAAAACTGACCAGATGAGTTTGGGCAGGCCTCACTGCTAGGGATTTGCTTCTTTCTTCTCAACATGTAATCCACAATGACTGCAGGTTTTAGGGAGAAGTCCCATCCTCAGCAGGGTACTGATACCCCATGGCAGCAGTTCAAAAATGTGTCAAGGAAGATGAATGCAGACTGAGGGCTGTGCCGGGCCTTGCAGTAGGCACCCTAGCATATGTAGCATCCCGAGTAAATGGACATGGCAGTAATTGACTCATGTACTTATTACTTCTGGGGTAGAAGAAATTCCCCAAATCCAGCAGGGACAGTGGGAAATGCTGGGTGAGGGCCAGAGGGCTGTCAAGGAGCTAACTTCATAGCCAGCAGGACAATCAAGCAGTCCCAATTATGAGCTGGGGAGCCTCAAGCATGGGGCTGGATGCTGGAAGCATCTACAGTTCAGATTTGGCAGCATCTGTGAAAGAAAAGGTGAGTCCAGAGGATTGGATGTGACCGTCCGGTCCTCCCTAATGGAAAGTTTCAGCAGTAGGGGCGATCAGCAGAGAATTCACAACCAAAGTGGGTGAAAATGCTTCAGTGGTCACCAATGCCAAATGTCCACAGTAAAGGGCACTGCCATGCACGTGACCTGCCGTAGCACACGAGGATGGCACCAGCATAATCCCAGACGATAACCCAAAGAAAAGAGACGCTTCTACCATTTCACAAGGATAAGTGCACTGATGAAGGAGGAAGAAAAGAAAAAAACAGTTCTGAGTGGGATTTGGAATTAGAATCCATTCTGTCTTTCTTGAGACTCTTAAAATGCTTTAAAGAACAACCAAAGGTTTTAAGTAAGAAAGTTTGAGATTCTTACAGTCATTTTCTCCCAGCCATAATGGCGAGGCTCATGAGGATATTTCCATCACATACATACCAGGGGGGTACAGATATTGGCATATCTGCATCAGAGTGTGCAAAATCTGAACCATGTTACATATGTCAGGCCCAGAAGAGAGGATCCACCCTTTCACTCTTTTTCTAGATTTAGCATTTCATGAATTTAGTAATTTTCCTAAAGATTTTGTAAGAAGATGTACTGAACAATAGCTTCTGCCACACTGCACCCAGCTAGAGCCCTACAGTGAAGCTCCCAGCCACCATGCTAAGACATCTGATTCTCCTACTATCTTACAGAGCTCCTTGTAAAGTGGCTGCTAATTCATCAACTCCACCACTTTCCCTTCAGAGAGCAGGAGTGTTTGGCTGGTAGCGGATGAGAGGTTTAACCTTAGACCACCAATGGATCTTTGGAAAATGATTACTTGCTGTCATTATAAAATATATGTTGAAATGATAAGGTAAAATGCTTAAAACACTTTCACATTGCTTCTTACAAAACAGTGCTGCAATGACTGTCCTGTGCCATTATTCAAACAGAAACCTAAGTTTCAGTAAGCAGATCATTCAAGTGAAAACACTAAATTGTCCTGGTCACAGACAACAGCTTTGTCTTGTACTCTTCTCTCTAGGTTAACTAGGAAAGCTTTTGAAACCACAGTTTCATCATTTCTAGAATAGAGGTAATTATCTACATTTACAACTATCCTAACACTAATGATAACAGTACTCAATTCACAAATAAAGGGCATTGACATTTTTGTAGCTGATGGTTGAACACTACCTGTCAGCTAGCCACAACTGACATTAACTAAAGAGGCAGGTACTTGAGTTGTATAGGCCATGGTTAGGAAATCTAACAATGTCAAGTGTAAGTTCATAATTTAAAATGTATTTTGGTGACATACTCATTAATGATATATCATTATTTCTGACAGGACTGAACACCTGTCACATTATTAATGATCATAATTATAATTACTATTGCAACAATTATAATATTTGCTATTACAGCAATATCACTCATCACTCCAATTTGTCCCCTTAAATTTTTCCACTGTTGTCTTACATAACTCACGATTTTATGTGCCAAATGATATAGGAAATGCTTGATTCCTATGTTAATAGTTTTCAGGGGCATAAATTTGCCAGCAATCATTAAGAAGATTTTTTTTCCTTTGGTCTTTAGTTTTTTTTATAGAATTTAAATTTATTTTTCCCTCTCATGGTCACTAAGGTAACAAAAATTTATCCAGCTTCCTTATTCATCAAGAGACAAAATGACGGGCCTCTCTGGTGGTGCAGCGGTTAAGCGCTGCGCTGTTGGCAGCTGCAGCAGGAGTTCAATGCCCGGAGGGGGAGATTCCCACATGGCGCTGCAGACCTTACCTGCCTCACCCGCTGCTCCCCTCAGCAGTGTATTTCCATCCATCTGCCTGTTGTGCTCCCCACTCTGTCGCTGGTGAACCCTCTCGCCACCCCACGCATCTGGTTTGTACCCCAGCTCGTATGCATAAATAAATAAATCTTTAAAAAAAATAGGGACAAAATGACAACAGTATGGATTTTGCTTCACTATCTACTTGCAAGTTGAGCAGATGCCTTTATTAGACACTGCTCCTCTCTCCACTCTGTGGATACATACCATTTCTACTGCAGTTGCCCTTGGGTATTAAGTAAACAGTGCCTCTGTTGCACCAAAGTGTGATTATCTCCCAACTAGTTATCAGAAGTTGAACTTAGGAAGTACTTAGGAAACTGCTGTTTTAAGAAGCACTGCAGATTCTGGATTTCCCCCTCTCTCCTATCAAGGCCTATTTTCATTAATTCTGCAGATAATTCTCAAGCACCTCCAACCTACTCAGCAATGATCTACTGAGTATCTTCTATTGACCCATTGACTGCAGGAGGCAGTGGATTCCTGTTTATAAATTCTTTGTTTCTCCCTGTTTTCTATAATTTTAAATCTCTGAATAGATGTAAAAATAAAATGGATATAATATCTATTTATAAAAATATCTTCTTGTGGTGCAGTATTAATCATTACTAATTACAGCATAATTATTCTATGCTGAGCACTAGTTAAAGGTTTTGCACACATTAATTGTATATAGTTCTCATAACAACACCAATGAAGATCTCTTTTGTCATGGTCTTTAAAAAGAAACTGATATTTTAAAAAAGAAACTCGGAGTCTGAAATTCCTTGAGGTCTAACCATAAGAAGGTGGCAAAGCCGGGACTCAAAGTCAGAAATCTACTTTTGACTATTAAGCAAACACTGATGGTGCGTCTATTCTTGAATCTCTGTCCCAGGTCTGATAGTAGGACTCAGGGATTGAAAATATATACACATTATATACATATTTTTTTTTCTTGGCAGTGAGAAAAACTAGGGGTAAAATTTACTTAAGTCAGACATGTTTACTTTCCCTAACCAAGTTCCAAAAGTCTGACAATTAGTGGAATTAATTCTTACATTCTGACCATGGCTTGTTACCATCACCCTTTTGATAATATCTTTGGTTTTAACTCCTGGTGTCTCAAAGGAAAGAACCTATTGGGCTACTAGCTTGCTAAAATATATATATGAGTATACACACACTCACACACACACACACACACACACACACACACACACACACACACTCCTATATGTGTGTGGTAGGAGGTGAAATCTCTCACCACTGTCATTCCCTACATTCCCTGTTGCAGTGCTGCAATAGTTTTGGACCTGTTTTTGGATCAGTATCAAGAGAGGTATCATTGCGGTTCTTGTTTCTTGGTCAGTTGGATTAAAGAGAGATTCCTTCAAATACAAAAATGACTATTGAGTTGCCAGAGCAAACAGAATGCATCTACATTCTAAATATACTTGAATTTCAGATATAGCTGACAAAGGGTTTTCTTCTCTTTGACCAATCATATAAATGTTGTTTCCTAAAAAAATCAGAAGCCATGAGAAATTCATGGGCAGCCCTTCGGCAATGTATAACAGATGGAAATCTGAAGCTTTAAGAGATGGAGGAGGATAAAGTTGCCCCTCCCTAGTAGTAGACCTTTTATTTCAGGATAGACAGTGATCCAGGATTAAAAATGACTTGTGGGGGATATATATAGGAAGTACAATATGTTCCAATTTGACAACAGGAACAGCAGTTTTTTAGAAGAAAATATAATGCAGGGATTCACTCATATCCAATTATATATATTTTTAAGGAGCAGAGAGATTCAGTGGTAGAGTGCTGAATTATTTTACCAACAGAGTGTTTGGGGAAAGGCTAGCTAATTGAATATTCAACAAAGAACAAGTGTCAATTTGGCCAAGTATAAGATTTATTTTTTTAAATTTATTTATTTATGCATACACGAGCTGGGGTGCAGGCCAGAGGTGTGCAGGGTGAGAGGATTCACCAGAGACAGAGTGGGAGCAGAACAGGCAAACTGACTGAAATACACTGCTGAGGGGAGCTGTGGGCGAGGCAGGAGAGGTCTGCTGCGCCATGTGGGAATCTCCCTGGCTGGGGACAGAACTAGTGCTGCAGTGGCTGTGGATAACTTCATAGGCTGAAACTTAACCTCTTGCACCATCAGGGAGGCCCCAAGCATGAGATTTAACCTGTGCTTTTTTTCCATCAAATTTCCTCACTTGAATAAATTAATGCCTTATTTTAGAAATGTTTAGGATACAAATGTAATGGATCTGTTTAGGATAACAATCAAGTACATTTTTAAAAAAGAATATAAGCTGTTGAGGGAGGGTATGCATGAAAGGCTAGATGGCACTGTCAGATTAGAGTTTCAGATGTTAAGCTCTTTCTTTTACCTGAATGCCACTCCTCACCCAATTGATAACTTGTGAGTTGGGGTCAAGCATCTATCTGCCCAGCAATTCTTAAGCCTGGCTGAATATAAGAATCATTGGAAACTAGTCAAAAATACCCTTACAATTCAGACCAAATTAGAATCTCTGTGTGGGGGCAGGGGGTATCTAAAATCCATACCTCTCCTGTCCAGAGTGGTTCTAACAAGCAGCTTGGTTGGAAATCCATTGGTGTACTGGATACGTAGTATGTCCCATTCACAGTAGACTCTGGTTACTAAAAGTAGCCTGTTATTAAGCTACATTTTTTAATCACAAGATAATCTCTTAAGTTTTCTTGCCTAGAAGGTTGGGAAAATAAGAAAAGATGCTTATAAAACTTACCAAGCACTTCATTTTGTGAAATCATGTTAATTAATGTACGAGTCCTTTTTTCATTATTACAATGAGAATATAACCTTCTGAAAGGCATCCTTGTTTATATCTAGATAAATGTTTGCTGAGATCTTGGCATTAAGATGATAAAGTTAAGCTTCTACTCTCTCTTAATAGGATTTAGAAAGAAATGGAGAGATTAATATCACAACCGAGGTAGAAAGTGGAATTGACCTTTTGTACTAAATGAAGGACAATCTAAAAAAAGTTGTTAAAATCTATCTTAAAACAAGTAAAATACTTCAAAAATCTAACAAATCTTTTATTGTATCAGTTTTTACCAACTGGCAATTTAGTAGTTTCTTTATATTTTATCCTATCTCTGATATCTATAAAAGGCCATTACAAGAAATCTAAAATGCCCAATGTTAAAACTACACAACAGGACTATATACCTGGTTCAATGAAATTAAGTTTATATCCACCATAAGCTAGATATTTTTCTCTTTGAACTTTTGATTCTGTGTTGTGCTATCCCCACTGACACTGTAAATTAAAGGATAAAATGGTGACTTTCCACTCTGCTTCCCATAATGATGTATTCTTAGCTGAGCTTAGGTGAGAAATTTGAATGTTTCAGAAAACCAGATTGCTTCCTTTCCTGCCTCAGGGACCAAACCGGCACAACACAGGGTCGTACATCATTGCAAAAAATTTATACTTGCTTACAGTATTAGATTTTGTTTTAGCCTTTTATTTCTTCTCAACAGATTTTTCACAGCCACAATACTGGAGGCTGTTTCTGAAAACTGCTAATTTTTAAAAATAGACCAGTCAACCAAATTAGCAGGATGACTGAGGGAGAACTTTATTAGGGAGTGAACAGCCGTAAGGTCTCAATAAATCTTTTCAGTCATCTGAAAAAATGAAAAGCTTTGAGGGATAAGGGGGATGGGACATGATTAGCTCAGATTTATTCTAACAACCAAGAAAAGCAAATGTATGATTTTGTGTAAGTCCCTTTGAAATTTCATTTCCATAGCCTAAAATTTTCTTGCCTAGGGGCACAATCATTTTCTGTGATAACATGGATTTAGGAACTACATGTCCTATTAGGTGGGTATTTATTTTAAAATAGTTATCTGGCTTGCCCCAACCTTTCCCTTATTAGCAAGCTTTCTAAATGCCTGCATTAGATACAGCTCACTATATCATTATTTTATTTAATGCATTTGTTTTCCCTGTAGACTATGAGTATCCCCCCAACACAGGAGTCATGTCTTTCCTCTGTGCCTGGCATATAGTGGATACTTGAAACATTCATTCACTTGAAAAAAGGACTGACTTTTTTTTTTTTAAAGAAAAATCAGATGACCTCTAGTGTGAGATTTTCACTTTCTATTGTAGACTGGGTTTAGCATACAACTGGCATTCAGTAAAGGTCTGCAGAATTGAACTGGTTGCTTCTCATGAAATTGTATCAATGCATCAACACATACTTAATTGTTAAACCAGCCTTTACAGAAAATATTTATAGGATACTGTGAAATTCAGTTTTAGGAGACTATTTATCTGAAGTGTCAAAGGGAAGTTCTATGAAGAAATAGTATTTGAGTCAAGATAAAGAACATGAATAGGTAAGGGTGGAAGTGGTAGAGGCAGATGTGTGTAAGGGGACCTATCGAAAGAGAGGCAATAGTATGTGCAAAGGCCCTAAGATAGAAGATTCTGAAAAACAAACTGGAGCATAAAGTGTTGCAGAATTGTTTTAAGTGAAAAAGGTTAATAATACTATTTTCCTTTTAAATCTTTTAAACTCTTTTGGGGTGTCATAAAATCCTAAGAGGAGATGTGGGCATGCCAGACAGTGCAATACTGAAGCTGTCTATACCAGAGAGTGTGGTGACTTGTATTTGGGTGTGATAATGGTGGTGATGTGGAGCAATGAAGTGACTCAAAATGTATTTGGAAGTGTAATCAACTAGGCTAGCTAATGGATTAGATAAAAGGCAACAGAAAGATGTTCAACACGACTCCTTAGTTTCCAACTTTGTAAATGTGTAGATGCTTGTCCTTTCAACTAAGAAATAGAACACGAATGAAGGCAGGGGTGCAATAGTGTCTAGCTTTGGACATAATGAATTTGATGTGTGTCTGATCATCTGAAAGGGATATCTGGGAGATATTTAATATATCTTCTGGTGGTCAGGTGAGAACTGGGCTAGTAATAAAACCCTGATTTACAGGCATGAATATGACTGTTTTGAAGCTGAGGCCATTCACTGGATTCATGAGGACGGGATGGAATACAGAATGGAAAGGAGAGACTAGAAGTTCCTAAAAGATCCCAGATTTAACAGAAAAGCAGATGCATTGAAATGGTAGGAGCAGAGAAGTAAGAGGAAAAAGAAAAAAGATATATATGGTATTGAAAAAACAAAAACTAATGTAGAAAAGGAAAGCATGGTCAGCTAAGAAGAACCAGAGAAATTGATTAGCTTTAATAATGTGCTTGGATAAGGAGTAGGTAGTGCAGATGAAGGTGAAGTATGACAGTATGGCTTTGAGAAAGCTGCTATCAAATAGTTACCTATAATTTACTTTACTGTTTGTCATACTGAATGAAAAATTTTGATAAGTAAGAGGGTTTTATTTTTTTCTTATTGAGCTTACGTGATTTACAGGAAATAAACTGAAAAATAAGGACTCTGGAGTTTCATAGAGGAGAGTAGGTTTGAAATATTTTCAGACAGTGGGAGAGACAAAATGTGGCAAGATTAGATGACAATGACAGTCCAGTTGATGTTAATAAGTAAACACTAATCACAGTGGCACTCGTTTGATGAACATTGTTATTTTCTCTAGCTAAGCCCAGCTGCAGAGATACAGATGAGATGAAGAAAATAGTTGGTTTCGTGAGGGATTCATGATTTTCAAGGTCAGAAGGTCAATAATATTGGGGCAAGGTAATTTGGGGTATTGACATGAACTTATTGACATGATGATCTATGTACTTTAAGCTGGTTAACAAGGGGCATAAAAATAGAAGTAAAGAGTGGGAAAAGCTAATGAATAAGGAGAGGCCTATAGTAGTGATGGGAAGGTGCCAGATGTCATGGTGGGGGTGGGAGAATGATTCCATGGAGGTTCTTCAACAAACAAGCTGATGAATGAAGTGAAGTCAATGATAGAGCCGGCAAGGGAGCGGAGGTTACAATGAAGTAGAAATCAACATTCCGGGCAGTACTTCAACCATAAAAATTGTACTCTCAAAACAAGATGCTTAAATTAGGGACTTTGGAGGTGATAGGGTTTTGACGGTTAAGTGTAGTCTGGCTGTGAGACTGATTGCATGAAACTGGCACAGAAGTTTAAGGGAGATGAGGAAGTCGAAATGAGACCCTCAGCTCTAGTAACTAGGACATTTGTAAGGGTCATTCACATGAATATGCACCAATGATCATGGCAGGAATTAAGTTACAGAAGAAAACGGAGATAAGTGTAGTCTATAAATCTTAATTAAGTGATTCAGGATAGTACAACAGTCAAGTGGAAGTAATGGCAAACTGGAAAACTGGTAATTATTTTGTAACTGTTGACTGGAAACTTCTAGAAAAATCTCCAGTCACTTTTGATCGAATTAGAAGTAGAATAATCTGTTACTATTTACAAGTATATTATTTAAGTTTCTACCTCTGGAATACACTTTCTATGTAAATTAACTTGGAGCAAGTCTTTGTTATTATTTTTAAAGCATAGCATAATTAGACCATATTCAATATGAAACAAAAAATACCAGTAATGATAAAGGGTGAAGAAGTTTTCCACAGAGGCTTTTATTCTGTACTCTCTATTTCTTTTCTAGCAGAAGAGAATTATAACCTCATCATCAGATTTAGCACAGAGAAAAAAATTGAACTTCAGTCTAATAGATTAACTTACTGTACATGTTTTGAAAAAAAGGAAATTGCCTTAGGAAATATCTGAAACATAATAAATCAGTTTAAGGAATATAATAGTACTCTATATTGTAATGCCAAAAAAACATCCTGGAAACATTGATTTATCTAAGACTTTCAAAGAAAAACATCCCTACCTAGCCAATGTTAATCACCTAACATGAAGCATTTATTTAAAATATTCAGATAGGAAATGTCAACTAGCAGGCACTTACATGAATTTTCCCTTTTCCAATCAATTTGAAGAACTTTTTCTGGTATTTCATTATATACTGTAGTATAATGCTGCTTCAGAATTTCCAAGTTACAAGAAAAGGGATCAAACCGCTATCAAAATATGTTAGACATGTTTTACTGAATAGTTTGAGATCATTCATTAGGTATACGTGTGTATAAATATCTTAGATAATGAAGCATTGATATTATTTATCAAAGTAAGGTCAAAAACTAACCATACATTTTTCTCCAGCAATATGAAAATTAGACACATCCAGAAAAAATAACTCCGAAGAAATTATGGTTTATCTTTTATTTGATGAATTTTCTACTGTTATTTTTCAGGTGAAAAAAAATTATCTAAATGAAATATTAATGCTTCATGCTATAGTTTAACCACAGTCCTTATATAATTCTTGAAAAATTTATTATACTTAGCTTTTTATAATTTCATTGGCTTGTTTAGCAAACTTTTGTTAGTCACTATCACTATCAATATGATGAATGCTCAATCTTCCTTGAAATATCTTAGTTTTTTAAATACATATTCTGTATAGTTAGTGTTTTCAGAGAATGGTGCTAATAATCACAGTTTCTACTCTGTCCAAATCACACAAAACTTCTAATGTAGGTATTTTTCGTTGGTTAGGATTTCAAAGAACTAACCCAAAGCCAGGGATTTAAGTTTAACAAGAATGCAAAAACCCATTATGGTGCAATAAAGTACTCAGGTCATGTGATTTAAATGTTCCACATATTGTAAATCAAAGAGTAGTATGTTTGATATACAGTTGTTTTAAATATGTATTAAGAAAGTATAAGGGAAAACAAGCCCATATAATGATGTCAAGAAGGAAAAAGAGAACAAGCCATGTCTTATCCAGCTCCTTAGTGGATAAGAGCACTAAAGTCAGACAGAAGGTGGGGAGCAGTATTCATAAGTGACTCATGAAGGAACCAAGTCAGTTCAATTGCAAGTTGAACAGTAAAAGGGTAGACAACAGCTTTGAAGGAATCTTCCTGTTTTACATTCTTGTTTGTCTAAGACCATGGCGTTGGTAACCCTTCTATCATCACTGCACAGTCTGCTTAGGTGTCTTCATTCTCACCCATGTCTTTTCATGTTCTTTGTGGCCTGAGAGTGACTTTGAAGATCTTTACCTCTAGGTCACATCTCTCTCCTGGCTCCTCTATGAACATTTGAGTGTAACATAACTAGATCCCCCTTGTATACTGCTGCAAACTAAAACCACCACAACTGGATCGCACTAATCATCTTCCTGCATTATACGCACTGTTCAGGCCATTCTTCTTTTAGCCCCTAAATTGATTAGCAATATTTCTTTTCACTCAGTATCCTAAACTGTAAACTCAATATTCACTCTCATCTTCCTCTTCCACAGACCCCTTCAATCAGGAAGAGTCTAGAATTATAAGCCTAAATAATGTTTTAACTAGATCTTGGGTCAGGCACTCATTTCTTAAACAAGTGATCACAGAAGTCTTTTGGCTCATTATCAGGATGACTTTTCAGCATTATAAATCTGGATATGGTGATCTTCCTCTTATAACCTTCCCTTGGTGCCTCATCACATACATAATGAAGAACTTGCACAATTGAGCAAATTACTCAGGGCTACTCCTCAGCTTTATCTTTCACTCTGACCTGTGCATATAGTCTCCTTCAGTAATATAAAGTAATTCAAAATACCCAGGATACACAAAAATTCGCTACACATACTGAGCTTCTAAATCTTACTCCTGACCTGACCCACCTCTAAGAATAGCTATCACGTCCCCAGAAACTTTTGGAAGTTTTGAAACTGTGATCTGGGAAACACTGATTTAAAAATATAAATGAAAGTCACTCAGTCAGACATTCAAAAGCTTGTCTCTAAGGTACATTTCTAGTCTTGACTCCCTACAGATACCCTTCATATATTCATGCTCATTGTTATCTAAAAAAGTCACTCAGGGCCTCCCTGCTGGTGTAGGGGTAAAAGTCTCAGCACTGTCAAGCTATCTCCAGCCAATGAGACATGAGTTCGATCCCCAGCCAGGGAAGTAACCCACATGGTGCATCAGACCTCTCCTGCCTCACCCGCTGCTCCCCTCAGTAGCGTATTTCAGTAGATCGGCCTGTTCTGCTCCCAACTCTCTCTGGTGAATCCTCTCAGCCCCTGCACCTCTAGCCTATATCCCAGGTCTTGTATGCATAAATAAATAAGAATAAATCATTAAGACAAAAAAAGTCACTCAGCTTTCTCATTGCCCTGCCTTGGCCCTGAGTCTTCCTTATACCCTCTGGCCCTGACACCCTGCTCATGACTCAGTTCAATTCCTACCTATGCATTAATGGGTAGCTCGCCTCTTTAGTGGAGTGACATTCTATTAATTCATTTAACAATAACTGCCTAAGCCATTAATTTTACCATTAATCTATTACTTTCTCACATATTACAGTTGCTTATTAGAAAGGTTATTTATATTTTTAGCCTGCATATGTTTTGCTTTTCAAGAAAAGTCTATATACTTGTTAACCTATATCTGAATTCTCCCTATTTACAATACATAGAGCAACCACATCATAAACAGCTGGTGTTTTGTTACTGCTTCTAAACTAGCAGGAGGGATTCTCTAAACCAATACGCTTTATCATCTAATAGTGCAGTGAAAGGGAATTTCAAATGATGAAGAGTTTACATATTTTCTGTTGTACAGACTAAGTTGATTTTGAGGTTCCTAGAAGAAATAAAGAATAACTTAAAAAATCACTTTAAGCTTTATTTGAAATAATTATCTTGTGACTGGGAGAAAAGAAATGTTTTCAAGAAGGAAAAGAACAAACTTCATCCATTATGATCAACTGTTGGAGCATCATAGTTACTTCACGAGCAATCTTACATTTCTTTGGTTCCACTGGGGGAAAAATACATTATATTAAAATATTTTATCTGTGATTAGAAATGAATTCTAAAGTATCTCCTCTCTGTTTCTTCCATAAGACAAATGTACCTACCAGAAAGCACATAACTGAAAAATGAAAGCTACAAACAAAAGAATTTTCTTTCATTTTTATCACTAACCAATACTTACCATACCATGACAGAAACCAATAAACACTCGATGTAATTTATAGTCTCACTAGCATATGGTATATCCCCAGGAGTTTTTCTCATTTTTAAACCACTACCTTGAAAAGTATTGAATACTCCTACCTCCGTTCTACATTTAATATCTGTCATGACACTGCCTTTCCAAAGATAAATTAGTCATCTGATGACAAGTAGTTCAGTAACTACCTGACAAATCAGATGTTTTTTAAAAAAATCTGTTCTCTTAATTTTTATTTTGAGGTGACAGTCATTGCTGTGAATTTGGCATATATAGCCTGATAATGGTGAATGATATATTTTAATGCTTGTTTACTCATTTTTCCTTGAATATTTTACGCAGGTATATAAAGAAATGTGTTATTTCTTTAATCTCCCATAAAAATCATGCTGTTTTTGGCAAATCATCAGAGTAAGAAGTCATCTTTTAGGAAGATGCATTGTAGTCTTTCTTGTTTCAAAGCCTTAGCTATGTTAGTACTAATCCACACCACTCAATACCCATGACCCACCCAATGTAAGGAAATGTCAGGAGGAAACATCGAGTTTACCTGGGACTCACCATGCCAGATATCAGCACTCACAAGCTCTGTAAAGTTGGCTTGAAGCAGCCCATGGTAAATGTTAACTTTTAAATTGTAATTAACAAATGATGTATTGTAATACAATCTGTATTGCTTGCTTTGTCCTTTAAAGTACTAAAGTATACTAGATTTTTTTATTTCTGGTCCTTTTGAAAATCATGTGGATCCTTTCCTTTTTCAAGATAATTCATAACACTTAGATGGAGGTATTTATTTATTTATTTATTTATTTATTTATTTATTTTTAAAGATTTATTTTTTATTTATACATACAAGCTGGGGTACAAGCCAGAGGCGCGGGGTGGAGAGAGGGTTCACCAGAGACGGAGCGGGTAGAAGAACAGGCAGATCAGAAATACACTGCTGAGGGGAGCCACGGGCGAGGCAGGAGAGGTCTGCCGCACCATGTGGGATTCTCCCCGGCTGGGCATCGAACTCGCGTCACCGCTGCTGACAGCAGTTGAGCACTGCGCCACCGGGGAGTCCCGATGGAGGTATTTAAACCACAAATACAACTGCTTTTCTCCGCCACCTTCCTTACTATCCATAGTAAATAGATCCAAACTTTGTTAAATACATTCCCAAAGGGCTTTTCTATGCAGTCAAATATGAATTGAGGGAGATAATCCACTTGCACATGGTTACAGTATTATTTCATCTTTACATATATAGATGAAGTCCCTGATTTTATCTGCAGTAGATATCACTAAGCCTTTTTTGTTATTTGTTCCATCCACATTTGTGAAAGAGAAGGAGGAAAAGAGGGAAGGGGTGAAGGGGATGCCAGAGAAAAAAGGTTCATTAAGGATGTTGAAAAGGTAATACTAAAAACAAAAATCCTAGAACTATTTTTCTGTCTTACACAAGTCAAAATGAATCTCAGAGACATTAAGCTTAACACAAGTTATTTACTGTCACAGATGAATCTAGAACTCTAGCCCTAATCACAGAGTCTTGCCCTATAGGATGTTGCCTCCCTCGGAGATGACAACTGACAGGGAACAAGTAGCTCTTCCCACACCATGCATTAGCATACTTTTTTCTTCTTTTTCATAAACTCTGTGGATTTTTCACATTTTCCTAGCTGTACACTATTTCCTCATCTTTAAAACATGTTTTAAAAAATTCAACAAGCCATAAACTGTTTTTTTTTTTTTAAGATATGTCACAAACGTAGAGATATTCAGTGTTTGCTGTGTTCTACCAGCCATGCTGTAAAGGTTGGAAAAATGACATGTACTAATAAGACCCATGGCACTAATGAGAGGGTCTGTTGCCATAAAGTATCTAAAAATCCTCCTCAGGGTTCATTGCTATGCCATGTTGATCATGTCATTTTTAGTAAATTCAGGAATGATTCATTCCTGGCTGACAGGTAAGTGCAGATACTGTTACGTTACCTCTGTAGCTCTGGCAGTGAACTTGTCAGAAAATAAAACTGAGTATCCTTATTAGGAAAATATAAAAGTCCAAACTTTCCAGTTGTTTTTTTTTTTGTCTTAGTATATTGAAATATCCGGTATTATGGGTTTTCCTAAAATAAGCATAGTCTGAACAAACATGTTTTACAGAAAACAAAAAAATCATTGTGGCTTCACACAAAAGTTACACTGCTTTTTTATCTTAGAAATAGAGGGGTTTTTTGGTTTAACTCCAGATCTTGATCTTTTTATTTGTTTATCTGCAGAAGAAAAATTAAATTATTTTTCTAAACAGAAAATAGTCATTCTTTGTATTTGTTCAAAATTTCTTATAAAATATCTCTTTGATAAATAAAATTTGCATGAGTCTTGATATAGAATTATATGAATGTGTGTTCTTCCCAAAGATAATAGGTTCTTATTTCATGTTGTTTTCATAATATTAAAATTCCTCACACTAAACTGTTCTCAATTATAAATCCTACATTTAAAAAAATGGAGAACTATATTCCATGTTGGTGATGGGATTGATAGTTGAGTAAATTTCTGAACCAATCTGTGGCTCTCAGCTCTTGGAGCATCTTCTTCCTGACAGTGAGAAGTGTCCTCCACACATTCACAACCACTAATTCTCTCCCTTGGGAATTCAGAATTGGGATTAGAGATTATAGTTTAGTCTGAGTTAATCTCCGGAAGCAATTATTTATATAAACTTGGGAGCTTTTGCTCAGGTAGCTCACCCTGTGGGTAAGGCACAACAGAAAATGGATCTGTAGAAAGAATGAATCATGGGAATGTGGGAGAGACAGAGATTTAAAAAAAAGAGAGAATGTGTACTAGTCCTTGAGATATTGACCACTTCCCAATTCCTGCAAGCATTCTTGAAGTCATTCTGCATGCTTTGCTTTTCTGAGACAATTTATATATAGTTTAAGTTACCCATTTTTCCTTAGTTTTACTTTCATTGCTTCCCTATTCTCATGTTAGCTTTTTACTTGTAAATAAATTCTTACTGGGAACTCAAACCTCGATCATTATTAGAGATGGTGGGGTGTGTGTGTGCGTGTGCGTGTGAAAATGAGAATAAGGATGTTTTTATTGCTGTTTTAGATAAATTTGACAACCACACATGACGGTCTAGTAGAAAGGGACAGGTTATAAATTAATAGGATGAGAGAACTACGCGTATCCATCAGGCTGAACCCATTAATAAAGATGTTTCTAGAAGTCAATGGATAAAACCTAGCAGGATAGAATCTTTAATCAGGGAAGTTTTACAGTTAGTTGGTTCATTAGGACAGAGGAGGAAGGTGGATGTTTGGTAACATCATAGCAGAGCTCCTACGTGGTGAGTGAAGTCTAGGGAAAATAGAGCATTTAAATTTGGGGCTGTCCCTGAGGTCATTTGTAGCTATAAATGCAGATACTTTGACAGAGTTGTTAAGACAGATCCGAGATAGTAAAAGTGGGCTATAAACTGGAGTCTTGGTTACAAATTAAAAAAGCCAATTGTTCATGTACTGTAACCTAGTGGTTCTTAACCAGAGATAATTTGGCCCCACTTGGGACATTAGGCAACATCTGCAAACATGTTGGTTACAACTGGAGTTGGAGTTTGTTAGTGACATCTAGTGGGCAGAGGCCATGTATACTGCTAAATATCTTGAAGTGCCCAGGACAGTCCCCTAAAATAAAGAATTCTCTGTGCCTCCCTGGTGGCGCAGCGGTTAAGTGCTGCGCTGTGGAGCTGTGGAGCTGTGGAGCTGTGGAGCTGTGGGCAGTGATGATGAAGCAAGTTCAATGCCCTGCCGGGGAGATTCCCACATGGTGCGGCAGACCTCTCCTGCCTCGCCTGCTGCTCCCCTCAGCAGTGTATTTCTGATCTGCCTGTTCTGCTACCCGCTCTGTCTCTGGTGAACCCTCTTGCTGCCCCACGCCTCTGGCCTGTACCCCAGCTTGTAGGCATAAATAAATAAATCTTAAAAAAAAAAAGAATTATCTGACTGCAAATATCATTATCGCCAAAATTGGGAAACACTGCTTAACCAATGGTGAAGCAAACCAAAGTTTAAATCTTACATTCTTCATAGTGACTCTCCAAACTACAAGTACAGAGTCTTATGGTTCTCATCAATGGAGTTGAGTTTATTTCAGGAAGGATAAGAGCTAATTCTTGATGGAGCCACGTCTACTTCCCAACCAGTGCATTCACTCACTATGGTTATTTTTACACATTATTTTATTCTTAGCATATGTTTACCCCATATATGCAGCACCCAACATAACTTTCTCAATGGTGTCAGAGACGTCTAAATTTGGTGCTCTTGGAGGTATAAGGGAATTCCATCATGACACACTAAGCCAAAATCCAGAACAGACACGCTGACGTGTTGAACTGAATGCTATAACAGAAATAATATGCTAGTAGCACATTATACTACAGCAAGAATATTGTAATAAGAGCAAAAGTCAATAAAAAATTGTAATTTGATGTCCAGTAACATATAAGAATTCAATAAAACTGGAGTAAGAGGACAGCTACAAAATTTCACCTTAAAAGGAAACAGAAAAAAAGTTGATGTGTCAATATACTCTGCCTGTGTATTAGGCCTCAGAAAGGGCAGTGATTATATTGTTCAAAGATCTGATGATGCAAAGTTTAAGAGAAACACCCTTCCACACATTCTGTCAAAAAGGGGGATATGGCAATATTGTTTGACTGACTCCATGAAGCATCAGAAGAATGCTGGTTTCTGACTCCAGTACTCACTGTTTTAATTCCTATTACTGCTGTAACAGAGGATCACAAATTTTGTGATGTAAAACAACACTTCTGGAGGTCAGAAATCCCAAATGGGTCTTCTGCACCATGTTTCTTCCTGAGGCTCTAGGGGAGAAACCATTTTCTTTTGCTTTCCAACTCCTGAAGACTTCCCCTATTCCTTAAGCCATGGACATGTCTTCCATCAAAACCAGAAATGACCAGTGGCATGTTTCTGATGCCATCTCTCTGGCTCTGAATTTTTGCCTCTCGGGTGACTACGTAAGGACCTTGAGTCTATAGGATAATACAGATAATCTCCTGATCTTAAGATCAGGCCATTGCCACATAACATAGCACATTCATAGATTGTAGGGATTAGAATGTGGACATCTTGGTGGAGGCATTATTCTGGTTACCATATTCACTAAAAGAACATTTTACAAATAGGTAGACACAGTTTAGAAAGCTGTATTAGTCACAGAATAGAACTTTGGCATTTGAAAGGGAATAATTATAGTAGACATTTAAACAAAGATAGTAAGCTTTAGGAGAGTTTCATGAATCCAGTAGAAGATTCATTTCTTAATAGTCTACCTCCTGGAATGTTCACAAAACAAATGAAATTGTAATTGAGGAATGAAGGGATCTCAGCACATTACATTATCAAACAGCTATTTTTAGGGTTACCAGAAGACTAGGTATGTAATTTCTAATTGCATCGACCTTTTGATATGCCACAAGAATACTTCCCACACCCCAGCTCTTTATACTAAAAATGTGATTCCATGTCCAAAACTAAAAATAATCTTTCTTTGTACATTGGGAACAAAATCAAAGTAAGTGTTAATGAGGAGAGGGGGAACATCATCTTTGTAGTTGATCCTACATAATGGTGATAAGGAACACTGGGATGACCTCAAAGATATCTGACAAACTCAGGAAGCTATCAATAAGGAAGTTGATAGTTTTCTATAGATTGAAAATACTTCTTAGAAAAGTAAGCTTTAGTTTTTGATATACTTATTAATTTAGTAGAAAGGGCACAAAACCACCTAACTGCTTCATACATCGCTAGGAGAAAAATTTAAATGTCACAAAAGTAGATTCATAATGCATTTCCCCAATCCCAGGAAATCATGGGATTTTCATTATATCCACTTTATATTGATGACTTTATTTTGAGATGATGACAAGATTAAAGCACACAGTGACATCCTTGATGAACAGAAAGAAATAAAATGCCAAACTAACAACACGTCCTGGAAGCTGACTACAGAACTGAGGCTACCAGAAGGGGAGGAAACAAAATGGGGAGGGACCACACTAGATTCTGGTGGTGGGTTAGGGGTAGTTTGCTGGTGGGTGTGGTATGGTAACTACGCCAGAAAGGACAGGGCCTCAGATCCTCTACCTCTAATTCACAATGCTGAAAACGATCATTCCCCCCAAAAGAAAATTAAGAAATAGGACATAGATATGTAGGCATATACCTATGTATATTCAAATTATTATTTTTAAGAAGCCAAGGAAATAAATAGTGCATTTAAATATGCTAATCTCCTAAAATCCTTATCCATAATGCCTAGGTTACTCTAAAAAACAAATAGTCCAATTTCTGTGAGGTACAAAAAACTCATGAATTTAAATCACAATTAAAACTAGAGAAAAGAGATGCCACATGATATAAATGAGTGTCAACTGCGTTGTATGTAAATATGTTGATTCTTAATGATGCATATCTGAGATTTATACAGTGTTATTTTTTTTTAAGATTTATTTTTTATTTATACATGCAAGCTGGGGCACAGGCCAGAGGCGTGGGGTGGCGAGAGGGTTCACCAGAGACGGAGCGGGAAGCAGAACAGGCAGATCAGAAATACACTGCTGAGGGGAGCAGCGGGCAAGGCAGGAGAGGTCTGCCTCGCCATGTGGGATTCTCCCCCGCCGGGCATCGAACTCACGTCGCCACTGCCGACAGCTCCACAGCACAGTGCTTAACCGCTGCGCCACAGGGGAGGCCCCTATACAGTGTTATTAAGCAATGTCACTTCAAATAACAAAAAAATAAGGATGAGGTAGTATTTGTTATCAGAGATTCAAATTTAAAGAAAAGAAAAAATAAGGGTTGTAAGATGTGTATTATTGAAAAGAACTGCCATGTAGATTTAACTATCTTTTATATATATACCTAGTGTGACCAAATGCATGTTAAGGTCCAGGAAGGCTGAGAACACATCTGTAGTTCTTATATCCCTTACAATGTTAATAGTTACTTGATCTTACTAGGTAATATTGTTTTTTGTTTCTGTATTCTGTAGTAGTGAATATGGACACTATTAGATATAATACAGCGATTAAATGCCATTGAGCTCTATATAATTTTTAGAACTGTAACTCCACTGTTATCTAAGTTATTTATATTATGTAATTCCACTGACATTACTTTAAACTTTATTTATCACAGTGGTCCAATAAACACCCCTTGGCCCAGAGATATGAGTACTGGTTCCATACCACAATAGTAATATCATAAGAAAATCTTACAAAGCATTTTATTAAGATAACCTTATTCACTGAAAGTTTATTTCATCTAATAATTAAAAATAAATAAATTTATAAAATGAGTAAAGTATACAAAATATGTATGTTTTTAAAAACCTGGAGATGCATGTTAAGTCCCTGAAAACATTATAAAATTCTGGAATTTATTGATAAAACTTTTCCCTGTTAAGCAATAAAATGAATCATCTTTGGATAGTAATGAAAAATTTCACTCTCAGATACAGTAGCATGTGACTAATAGCCTTGAAATAGTAACCAGCTTTGCAATAACCAAAGAAAGAAACTACTGCTGCATTAATCCATGTAATGTAACTAATTTGATATTGCCTTCTCCAATATCTCTCACATATTAAGATAAAATTGACTGCACCTATTTCAATTGAAAAAAGTGATAAAAAATTATTATATAAACATAAACATTCATGGTTCTCAAAAGCTGGACTGCATAAGGTTGCCACAATCACCACACTGTGCTTGCTTTTAGAATTTTCTGTTTTGTGTGCAATGGATGCACAGGGAAGTTTCCTTAATTTAGTTCCTTTCACCTGAAGATTTCAAAAGCTTTCCTGATGGCTATTATTTACAGTGACTAAATAAATGGGAGCACTGAGCCAATGGGAAATTATAACCATTCTATAAATGAATCACAAAGCAGCAGAATATCATTAGGACAAGTCAGGATGTAAAATGTCTTCAGTGTCCAGCTCCATTCTGAACCAACTTCCATTTTTTAAACAACTTTCTCCATTTTGTAACATTTTTTTACCATCTTGGATTAATAATGACCTTGCTCACTTGTTCAGACACATGGAATCATTGGGCCCTAATTGCCTTTTTTTTTTTTTTAGAAATTTAGACTAGTTGATGTAATACCTAGGGGGAGATGCTTTAAAAGGTGTTGGGAGGGGGTGTGTATGACTTTATGACATGCAATTTTAATGTGCTTAAAGGAGAGAAAAATATTTGTCTTTAGACTGAAGTTGATGGAGAATGGAATAGAGGAAGTTGCTGCTATGGTTAGAGGGTTAGACTATAGTATTTTAAGCAGGAAGCTAAGAGACAGATGAGGAGAGTTGTGTGCAAGAGGCAGAAACATATGGCTAAAGATGGCGGCAGGGAGATATGACTCTTTATAAATACAATATATTTTTATCTCATCAGTGAAATATCTAGGAAGCTTTTCAAAGTCATGGTTTTCACGCCAGGAATCATCTGAATCACCTAAAGGGTGTGTGTAAGTCAATTCCCATAGTGTACTCCCTGGATATACAAATTACTAGATCTAGCTTAAAACCCAAGAATATGAACAACATTTTTCAAAGACTCTGCAATGAATCTGAAAGCATAAGTCCTTTAGAAGATCAAACCTTCCAACACAGCCGCAACTTAAGACGTATATATACTTTGCTAGCTCCCATCCACTAACTCAGAGGAAGTTAATATAGGAAGTAAGAAAGGATGGGTCTGTGCAGGTATCAGAAGTCAGACTCAGACAGATTGCTGGTATTAATATGCCTGCACGGTCTGTACATTACGATGTCATTCTGTTATCTGTCCTCATATTGCTTTCTGTTTGTTCTCTTGGTGTCTCTTGTTCTATTGGTTTGTTCTCTAGGTTAGAGACCCGCACATACCGTAATTAAAACACTAGACTTTATCTGTATCACCCAATCTCCTCCTGCCTACTCTCAGTGTGTCCAGCCCTCATGCTTTCTCAATCTCCTGATTGACAATCAGTGAGCAAATCCCAGTGATTTTTGCTCAGGTTTACCTGAACCAAGTCACATGAATAACATTATATCAATGTTTTTGAAGAGTGATCTCTGCCCCTGAATCAGAAACAACTGGGGTCTTTGTTAACATGTTCGTTTCCAGTGTACATAACTTAATGGATTAGAATCTTTGTGAATGGGAATTAAGAACCTGCATTTTAAAACTAAATTCTGCAGATAATTTTTATACACATTAATATTTGAGAATCATAGGAAAACATAGTCTTTAATTACTTGATTAATTGATTCCATGAACCACAATTTATTGCTTTTCATGTACCAGATACATAATAGATGGTATGTAAAGATGGTCTGAAAAGAGTACATTGAATTCTAGTGGGAAAAACAGACACGTCAATAGATGATTGAAATAGAATAGGCTAGGTGCTCTGATAAATAGCACAGGGTCCCTTAAGCACATGGAAGGGTCGCTACACTGTTCTCCTGATTCTGGTAAGTTATTTGACAGCTGTGCACTTTGATAACAGGAGTTTACTTTATTGAATGTCAGTTGCTGTTGTCTACTGTATTTACTAAAAAAAATCATACACTGCACCTTTTAAATTTTCCAATCATCCCACAGAACTCTATCTTATCCTACAACCCTTGGCATTTAGGTATTTTAAAAGTGACATAACTGGGGCCTCCCTGGTGGTGCAAAGGGTCAAGCACAGCACTATGAAGCTGTTCAGAGCCACTAAAGCACAAATTCGATACCTGGCTGGGGAGATTCCCACATGGTGCAACAGACCTCTCCTGCCTCGCCCGCTGCTCCCCTCAGCAGTGTATTTCAGTTGATTTGCCTGTTCTGCTCCCCACTTTGTCTCTGGTGAATCCTCTCACCACCCCACACCTCTGGTCTGCACCTCAGCTTGTATGCATAAATAAGTAAATCTTAAAGTAAAATAAAATTGACATAATTGTTGACACAGAAAATTATGTTCATGTGTGACTTTAAAAAACAATCAAAACAGAGGGTCCATATTAAGACAGCCAAAATGTTTTGATTTCTATTTTTGTTGCTGCTCAAAAATAATGTTTTGATATAATTGTGTTGTTGGTGCTTCATAGATATAACCATATGAAACTTGAACTTACATAATTAGCTAGAGAAAAATTACCTATTTTCAAAATACATATGAAAATTATGTGAAGAATTACAGTACAAATATCTTTGAACTAGCTATAAATCACTTATTGGTAACATACTCAGATGTTTGAGTTGCATGAGGATTTTGCTGGTATGGGATGTTTTAGTACAAAAATTACACTAATCCATATAGAGAGTTAAGATTTTATATCGTATCACACAAGTACCAGGATATCTAATAATTATGTTTTTAAGAATAAAAGTAAAATCCAAATTTATTCAAGTGCAAGGATTCATGATCATTCATTGAAATATTGTTTTTTCCCTCCCATGTAGTATAAACACAATAAATACAGCATAGATTCTGTTCACAGTTTACTGGTTTCAGGCAGAAAACATGCTATCACGAATGCTGAGAATTACCCTGAGTCAAATATACTACTAAAATGTTAAAGATTCTGTTAGATATAAAGTATTTAAAATACTATGCTTCTACTATGCAGTGTGAAAGACAGCTAATGCTAAGAGGACTAAAGGGAATAAATAAATAAAGCAAATAAATAAAGTCCTTATGTACAGTGAACTAGAAGAGACAAAAGCATACATTATAATTTCACGTAAAGTAAGGTAGATGTCCAGAGAAGGTACAGCCACAGAGCTCAAAAGAAGGTGCGATTAACTTTAGATGGAGTGATAAATATTAGCTTCTTGAAGGGAAAGAGCTGAGATGAGTCTTTAAACTCTTGGGAGCAGCAATTCACTTCTTACAAGTTGGTCTACGCCAAAATAATTTAACTCAAATCATAACTAGATAAAGATACAGCTATCTAAAATTTCTAGCCAGCATGAATATCTAATTATCTGGGGAAATGGTAATTAAATACTGTTAAGCAAATAATGAGTTACAAACAGAATATACATTAATAATACATGCATAGTGAGGTCTAGGAAAACAGTTAAAAGAAGACAACACCGAAAAAATTAGAAAATAAAAATTTAAAAAGTATAATATATCAAATTATATAAATTAATAAAAAACAGTAAACATTAACTATCAAAGATACGCTTGCTAAAAATGAATTTAAGATCACTTAAAGTAGATGTTATGTGGCAAAGATCTATATAAGTATAAGCAACAAGATATCTACTACATAAAAGCTGTTAGAAATCAGGTCATGCTTCACATTTTCCCTGATCTCAGATGAATAATTAATAAAAAGACAAAATAGAGGAAAAAATTTTCCCTCCTATACATCCTATTTTAAGATCGCAATATACCTATCACTTTATATAAATGGAGGCATTATGTACAAACATTTAGGAATCATTGCAATGAGTTATAAACATTGTAAAAGTGTAAAAGTGGTCCTCATGCTTGCCAAAATACGTTTCTTTATATACTTCAAATCAAATCCTATCTTCTAATGTGAAAAAACTTAAAATTGGTTATTAGTTTCCCAAACACTGGCTATAGAATTATATGTATGTATAATACCTTGAAGAAAATATGCCCACATTCTGTAAAATTATTATAGAAGTATAATAAATGTTGATTTTATGACAGCCCCCAACTAACTTTAAAACTATCATTATACATTTTATTTATTCTTCCTTTCATTTATTCATTAAATAATCTGTGAATAGGGACTAAATTTGTGTGAATAATGTATTAAATTCGCTAGAGACTAAGATGCTTTTACTGTCCTCATGGATGATGAATTCTAACTAGTATATAGTGCTAAAGAAAGTAACCATAAGCACTCACAAGGTATTGTGGAAATTTATGGAGGAAGAGGGGAATGGCTTAGAGAATGGAGATGACTTGGACTTTAATATTTGAATTAGTCTGATTTGGTAGAGAAGAAAACCAGTATCCCATAAGGAGTTGTAAGAGCAGAGGCAAAGGAGAAGCAAAGGAGGTTCTGGATGGTTAAGAGTGAAGGATCCTTTGTTTGTGGCATTGAACTGACTCTATGAACTACAGGAGGTAACAGTGGAAAAGAAAAATGAGCAGAAGTGAACAGAACACAGTAATGAATTTTCATTCCATCCTACATAGTGGAATGTTGTCATTTATTAGCTTGCCACAAAATGCTTTTGTTTGTTTATAGGAAGGTAGGTAAGTAGATAAGCTGACTCGCTAGCCGATTGGTTGATTTTTAGCAGGAAAGTAAAAACAATCTGAAATTTGGGAAGAATAACCAATAGCAATGAAGATAAACTGACAGAAACCACCATGATAATCGCTATGAACATCAATTATATACTTAGTTAATAATATAGTGAGGATTTTGGGAATCATAGCAATTTCCACAATTATTTGAAAAAGATTTTCTCTGTGTCATGCCATTTTCTGCCAACAAATCTTCCTTTTGTAAAGAAAGATCTTTAAAACTCAGTTTAATTTAGTAATAATACAGATGCATCACATATTGAAATTGCTTTCTATTTTACCCATAATGTTTTTCCAACTTAAAAGCATTTTTAAATTATGAAATCTATGTCTTTTTCGATTTATATTCCTGTATTTCTATTTTTCTATAAACCACCTTGCTTTATTCAAAGTCATTCATATTAAGTCATTACACCCACCCCACTCCCCCCCAAAAAGAGAAGCAATAGCTATAGAGGAGCTTATAGTTATCTGACACACAAAAATACAAATTATCAGGACATTGTGATCATTGAAGTAAATCTAACAGAAACGCTAAAACTATAATCAGTAAATACATCCTTGGGTTTTTCATGGGTCTTTCAACTCACCAAGTAAACAGATGTATGAACATTATAATTTGGTTGTTAGTTAACATATTTTAAAGAAATGGAGGAAAACTGCTAAATATCTAAAAAGTTGAAATAAAAATACTACAGGTGAAAGCTTTAAAGTCCACAACTTTAGCAGAAACATTATACAGTAGAATAAAACACATTCTTTGGGATTCCTATCTTGTTAAACACTTTGTAGTTCTGGTCAAAGGACATTAAATTCGTCACTGAAATAAGGGAAAGAAGTACCAACTACTGATCAGATAAGTGGGCAATTTGTACAAAATACTCCATCATGCCTAGTCGAGACTGCAGTAATGTGCTTGGATATGTTTTGCATCTTATCAAAATGGCATTTTATATTTCAATGAAGGAGTGTAATGAGAAGCATCCAAATTGGACTTGATTTTGTTAACAATGGCTGTTAAAATTCGCACTCATATTGACTGGTATACAATATCTCTCACTGTAGGGCACAGTTAAGGTAACACTTCATTATTTATTCCATGGAGAATAAAATGTGTACAAAAGATAAATAGGTATAGGACCTTTATTCCTAGGACTTTGTAGATAAACTAAGAGACAAAATCAGATAAGCAATGAGAACAACTCAGGAAGATTAACTTAAAGAAAACTGAAAATAATTAAACGTGGTAACTTGGCTTTCTAAAGCCCAGAGGGTTATACTAAATACTGATAATATAAGACAGTGAAGTCATTTAGCAACAAAAGTCACTTGGTAAAATAACAACAAAAGCTCACTAGTGTCTGATCTGTTGTTTGACACGATCATGACTTTGTTGGTATTTAGAGAGTTCTTGTTTATGACCAATGACTCACATCTGTTAAACATACAGAAATCATTTTAAAGTCTTATATTAGGACACATACACATGCAAGCTAAATTAAACTCAGGAGTACTGAACACTTATCTTCTAATTAACTGAATTGGCTGTAAGTCACACTGTTTTCTGATGTTAACAGGAACTCACCAGTAATAATCAACCTAGTTAGTTAAAAATACAAACCCATTGGAAAATATAAACTCAAGTCAGTTGACTAGTTTTCTATTGAAAAAGGAATCATAGAATAAAATTTTATTATTAATGTTAAAACATAACTACTATACACAGTTCAAAAGAGTAAATCATTTGGAGTTGCTCCAGGCTAAGTCAGCAGGATGCTGTGGGCATTTAACATAAAATATGTCGCTTGACCCTGAGGATATAAATCAGGAAACTATTGGCTGAGCACACCAGTTGATTCTGTGAAGCTGTACACAGAGTCTCACATAATGTCCTCAACAATTAGGAAGAAAACCAATTGATCTTATGATTAATTTGACCAACACAGAATGAACATTTAGGTCAAATAGTGATTATTGGGGCTGATACTGACCAACTCAGCTATCTCCATAGATCAAATTAAACAAGTAATTGCCAGCATGTGACCATATCAGACTGTGGACTTGTACCTATCAATCTGACTTTATTTTGGAGTTCAGTTACTGAATTTGTGTAATATATTTACCTCCATACATGGATGAATTTCTGGGAGTTGCTCTGTTTAAGTGAACACAAAAGGTAGCCCCAAGTTAAATAGGAAGTGTGCTTCCATGGAGAGTACAAAATTTGAGTGCTGCAGTGGGGAGGAAAATATGCAATTTCTGTGTTATTGTAAAAATTATTTATTCTATACTGGGATTCAATGTTAATGTTCCCACCTTGAAACTGAAATAAGAAGTCAAAAGACTGGAACCAATTTACTAGTTAAGATTTGCTTACATTGTTATATAGAAATTAAAAATTTGAGTAGATACTTAAAATTGCTCTAAGGAATGTGAAGTAATCATTGATGATTTTTAAAAGACAAACAAAGCTGTATTCTATAGAAATAATGACATTTCCATTGATATGCAAAACAAGAAATTTTCAGAAATAAACTCCTGCATAACAAAACATCCTGTATATAGAGGTCTGTGGTATTACCATAAGGGAAAAAGTTTCAATAGCAGGGAATCTAAGCATAGTATCATTAATTTAAATGGCACAGAATAAATAGCATGTTTCTGACAACCAAATAGCCAAAAGAATAATCTATCTGCTTCCAGCAAAGTTAAAAAAACATTCTTTTTCTTCTCACTCAGCCAAAGACAGGTAAAAGCAACATTAATCTTTTAAAACATAAATGAACATTGATTTGATTTAGATGCTTTAAGTGGCAACTTGACAGCAAGGAAATCAAACAGATAGTGACTGTAAGTCCCTTCCATTTTGACTTTTATCTTATATAAATGCACTATAGCATATACTTAGAATTCTTATTTATGCCTTAAAAATAAATTATATTATCTACCTTTGCTAATGCATCACATTTTCTTATAAAGTCATTTTTTTTTCTTTTTAAAGATTTATTTATGTATGCATACAAAAACTGGCATTTAGGCCAGAGGTGGGAGGGGGAGGGCGTGAGAGGATTCACCAGAGACAGAGAGGGGAGCAGAAAAAGCGCATCTACTAGAATACACTGCTGAGGGGAACAGGAGAGGTCTGCTGAGCTATGTGGGTTAGCTCCCTGGCCAGGGATCTAACTCGTGCTTTAGTGGCTGCCGATAGCCTCACAGTGCTGAAATGTAACCCCTTGTGACACCAGGGAGGCCCCTGTTTTTTGCAGTAGATTAAAAAATGCATTCTCTCTAAAAGTTTTACTGTTTTGAACAAATTGAAAGTAACCTAGGTACCAAAACAAAATAATCATTTTGAAATTGCAAACCCTTAAATCTTCATACATTTTAACAATTAAATAGCATAGGATACATGGTGTTTACATAAACTGTAGTTTGCTAAGGATATGTTGAGAGCTGATAAAGAAGGAAGAAAGAATATAGAACATTGCAAACTCCTGTAAAATGTATGAGTACTGCATGTGTGCATTTCATATGGTAAAGAAAAATGAGAATTTAGTGCATTTGGAAATATCAGTAAGGAATTCTCTTTCCAGTGATGTCAACACTAAGAGTTGAAAGTAAAGAATTTTGAATTATTTGCCAGTGCTAATTAGATAGAATAACTAATATGGATGGTGCCTTCCATGTTCCATGGTATCTGGGGCTGAGATTTGTGAGTATCTGATTTAGTCCTCCTCTCCGTGTGTGTGTGTGTGTGTGTGTGTGTGTGTGTGTGTGTGAGAGAGAGAGAGAGAGAGAGAGAGAGAGAATATGATATGTAGACTTAAACTCATGAATATTTTACAAGTTCACATAGTTAATGCCATTAGATTGAAATGAATGCAAGTCCATTAATTCAAAAAGATCTAGGTATTTTGGACAGCTAAGAAAAGCAAAGAACAATTGAGGCTATCATGCTTTACCCTATTATCTTTCATTTTGCACATTGAATGTCAAACACCCCTACTACATTGTATGGATTAAAAAGTGAAAGATGGTACGATAACAAGTATGTTATGTTATATGATAAATTAGTTTTATCTTACTTATTCTTACCACTGGACTCTATAGCACAGGGAAGTCTGATTGGCAAAGTTTAGAATTAACAATGTATCTCTGAATTCTGTAATAGTGATATTTGCCAATTTTAGCATCTTAAACACAGTAGTAATGTCATAATAGTTTAAAATAGTTAGCTCTGAGGCTATGAACTATTTTAACAGGAGTAAGATTGGTGCTTCTGGTGGTCTGGGGAGCAATTCTAGAACCAATGACACTCCAGAAAGGAAGAGAGTTGGAAGTCTTTAACACAGGCTTTGTTGTGATAAATATCATTTTATATAAAATAGCCTGGAGAATAAATTAGTAAATATAAGAACAAAATTATTCATAAAATTCAAATAGTGAATCCAGAAACAACAAGTCTAGTTTTGAAGAAGATTAAAGAAGATTAAAGGTTTTTGTTCTGTTAAGAGGTTAAACACTTAAAAGATTTTCTCATTTTAAACATTCTGTTTGCCAAAACCCTATTTTTGCTATTTTGATATCTCAGTTATTTGATTTTTAGATGCATTTAGAGATACAGAGAAGGGAAACATCTTTCACTTCTAAGCCACATACATTTTTAAATTTGAATTTTTTAGGGAATGGTAAATGATATATAGGCTCTGTATGTGACCATTAACAAGTATGAACAGAGATATATTTATTAATTACAAAATGAAGAAAACTAAAGCAATTATCTCTTTGATACTATATTTAGTATATTTTAAAGATAAAAATACCTTAATATAAGTTAAAAGGGAAAGTATATAGCATAGGGATTAAATTGAATCTTATCAGGTTCTTATTTGTGATGTAGTACAAGTATCTAAACTACTAAAGACTCAGTTTACATACTGTTAAAAAAAAAAGGGGGGGGGATAATAACTATACCCCTCTCATAGGGTGACTGTGAGGGTTAAGTTAGTTAAAATATATAAGCACTGACTAGATACCACATAGCATACGACTGACATGTGGCAAATTCTTCAAAAATGATAGAAATCATCATCATCAATATGATGTAACACATCACAAAATTAAAACCTACAAACAGAAAGTATGTCATTTTTGAAACTCTGATCATGTCTTACGCATTTTTATATTTCCATTCGTAGATAGTATAACATCTTATAATTATGAAACCAAGAAAAAGAAGAGTATTGGTTTGAGGAATTACTAACATGAGTTTGTTTCCCCCTTTACTCATTAATGTAACCTAAAATATTCTAATAATAATCATTTCCATTTATCTAGTAAGGACCATGAACATGAATGTGTGATGAGATTAAAGTCCAAACCAGCTACCACTCTTTTTTTGGTTGACAAGGGAAATTTCTCATGATTCCACCACTCAAACTAAAATTTGAGAAATGCTCAGGGCTCTATATAAGATTTTAACTACCCAGAATAGGCTTTGTTTCAATATTGCCTGGCTACATTTGACCATAAATTTAAGTTAAATACTCCATATATTTCTAATTGCCACAAACTTGAAACAAGTGAAAAGCTACAATTTAAATATAACACTATAATTCAGTGCATATTATCCTAAATTTAAAGATCAAGTTATTACAAAAAATGACTTTTAAATAAAATAATTTTAGCAGTTTGAAATGTAAATAATTGCTACATTATGGACCTTTTAAATTCAGCAAGCACATTTTGAAATGCACTATGTGAAGATTATTCTCCTATGGCTTTCTTTTCTAGAAATGTAAGATCTTTTTCTACTGTCTGGATTAACTTCATTTGGCCTCTCTTTAGTGAAAATGCATCACTTACGTATTGCCCACTTCTATTCTTTCCTTGGTCACCTTAGACAATAAAATAGAACAACAGGGCTCCAAGTTCTAAACTGAGAAGTAAAACCTAGTGCCCCCCCCCCATATATACGGGCTTCTATGGATCTATTTTAGATTATCAACAAAAGGATATCACCCATTCTAAAATTGGATTGTTGTAGAGAACATGTGAGTCCTTCAGAATAGGCCCCCAGAAGCCCACAGGAGTACTTGCTTCTGGTTCATGTGGACTAATTTCTATGATGGAACCTTCACTGGTGTGTGATTCTTACTCTCATGGGTTTGGAGTTTTCCAACTGTTCTTTTATTTCCACACGTCCTGATTTAGGGCTATACTGATTCCCTTTTGTTCCATCCCTAAACCTATAAACAGGATTTACCTACATTGCTTCCCTCCATCATTATAACCCTCTCTTGCCCCAATCTGAGTTAAACCCCAGGTCTTTGCCTGACTGATAAGAGTTTCAGGCTCTTATTCATTCATTCTATATGTACTTATTAAACATCCACTTTGTAGCTGCCCTGTGTTGGCACTGGGAAGAGACTAGTCATTATGTAGATACTGTCAGGCCAAAATGCATCCTATTAAACTCTCATTTGCATCAGCAGGTACATTTCACAGTTTAATTTAAAAATTGGCTTTTATTCAGTTATATAGAAATACCTTCCTGGGGACAAGGGTTAATTTCTTCATCACCATAACATTTTCTGTATCACCAATAATTTAAAATAGCTATTAGATATTTTAAAATTCCATTTTTCTCCAGGAATAATTAGTAAACAAACTATAATCCACATAGTAAAATAATTAAGTATACTAAAACTTAAAAAACATATGTGTATTAATCCACTTCTATGGAAAATAGACAATAGTCAGCTAACACAAATATACCAAAAGTTAAGTCTACATAAATATATGCTGATGTCTGATGTTCATTTGTAAGAGACATTAAAAATTCTCATTAGTGGTATAAATATTTGTAAAAGTAATAATGCTTTATCACTAGGGTCCTATCGAGAAGGGATAGAGCACTAATTGAGAAGAGGTTTGCTTTTGCACCATAACATTAATGAAAGATTCATTGCATAGTCAAAAAGTAAATCCTCAATTTACTCAAGTTCATTTAGATCAACCTTCTGGTGATCAAGTTTCTCTCTCTCTGTCATTCACAAAAGGACATTTTGAACAATTATTTTCCTAATCAATTTATAAAATACAATTTGGGTTTCAAGCTGCTTTCTTAATAGCTTCCATAATGAGAAGACACAGGGGTATAGGAGTACCATGTGTTTGGAAACTTAGTGAAAAAGTCCCAATTTGGTTTAAGTGATGACATATAGGCAAAATACAGTCATTCAAATGTAAAAAGGATTAACAAGAGACTATTCTTTATTGAATTATTTATTAGAAAAAAGCTATTTTTTTTGCCAATTTTAGCTATTTTTTCAAGTCATCATTACTTCCATTCATAGGCAAAATAAAATTACATAAATTTTGATCTATACCTAGTTTGACAATAATTTGGAAAAATCTTATAAGCAACATGGGATTTAAAATAAATATCACATGTATATTTATTCAGCAGGTCATTCAATTATTTATAAAACAAATATTTGTTGAGAGTCTGGTAGACACTACTTTAGCTACTGGGAATTCAGCTGTAATTGAAATACATTAGAAGTCTAAAATTCTTTTAGAAGTTTATAATTTATTGGGGGAAAAGAGATGATAAAGAAGACAACAAATAAAGTGGTATAGTAGACAATGATTAATGACCAGAAAAAAATAAAGCCAGTGGAGATAGGCATTGATGGACATTGATGGGCACTGATGATTTAGTTAGAATAGCCTTGTTGGACAAATTACATTAAACAAAGAACTAAAGTGGGTGATAACAGAAGCCTCCTTTGATTATTAACATATTGGATTGTAGATGCTTAATAAAACAATATTAAGAATAATATAATTTGCTCAGATCTTCTCCATTTCCTTCAGGAAAATTTCTGGAAAATAATTTTAATATAAAGGAGATTAAAAAAAGAGGAGTGATGAATAATCAAATGTTTCTTACAACAGTGAAATTTGTGGAAGCTGTCAACATTTGTCAGTAGACTGTAAATATAAATGGTTTTTATTTCTTAGGTTAAAGAAATTAAGAAAGGAAAATAGTATCCTCTAAGATTTCTTATACATTTCTAAATATAGAGAAGATGTCTTAATGTTAATTCTTGACTTTTTGGGGACTAATGCTAAATGATTAACAAAGAATATTTAAATTAAACTACTTCTTTGTAGTCCAGTCTTTTGCAGGAACCTCCTGTGGTTTGCAATCAGCCCTGGAATTGACTCCCAAGCTAACCTGTGCTATGAAGAGCCACTGGGAGGGAGAAGAAAGGATATGGCAAATAGCAGACGAGAAAGGTGTTGGCAAAAGAAACTATTACCCTTGTGATGGCAGCAGTTGCACACGTTATAAGACTGACATCACTAATGGATGTGGAATAAACATAAAAATAACTATTACTGTTATTCTTAATGTTTCCATATCCCAAGCTATTCCTGTGTCTGCTTCCAAGCTGAAATCACAATGCAATGATTCCTGAGGTAAACAATGTACAAATGCTTCTGATTTTCTCTGTCCTGTCACCAAACCTGCATTTTAATAGCTGTGTCATTCTGACAGTCTCCTGAGGCTAGACAGAAAAGGTGAGTCTTGCACTGAATTCTTAGGATCAATGAACAGGAGTGTCAAGCCAGAGATAATGTGCAGCTTGGTCTTAGAATACAAAGAAGTCTAGATGCGATCAGCATCATCAGGTGGTTACTGCACTCATTTCCACTTTAGATAGAAAATATCTATTTTCTGGAATGAAAATGGCTTAATGCAGAATAACTGGTAACCAGTGCAAAAGCCAACTGAGCTTTAATTACAAAAGGAGAAACATCCGAAAATACTGGTATGTGACAGATAAAACTATATATCAAGAACATTTTTCTTTCCTCAAAAAGCTTTAATGTTGTCTTTGGCTAGTTTGGCTCAGAGTTCAACATTTCAAGAATATTAATGAGTCCAAAATGAAATATACTGTATAGAACTAATCCATGTAAGTTATTGACTTTGATGACTGTTTCTTACTAAGACTTTGGAAAGACTTAGTATTCTTTATCCTATTCCAATTTAAAAGCTAAATTTTCCCCCTTTCAGCATCCATCTATATGCAAATCATTTTTACTTTGGGAGTATATAGAACCGGTGATGACTAAGATATTTCAAAAGTCAAAGAATTCATTCTTCTAACCAAGTAACATTTATTAAGCACCTAACTTTTCCTTTTTTTTTTTTAGTCAGACACTAATTTAAGGCTTGGGATAATCAGAGATTTTTAGATGATTTTTTGCACTCAGGAAACTAGATATCAAAAAGAGGTAGAATCCATGCTGTAAGTGAGGTTGTGTATAAATGGTTTTATTTTGACAAAGGAAAGAGTAGCAAAATGGTATAAGAAGGTATAAAAGTCTGCGAGCATTCCCTAAATATTCATTCTTTGGGGTAGACTGGGGTTCCGTTGTTTAAGAATACATTACCAACTTTCTTTGTCACTTAGTCCTGTGATTAAGTTCTGTGAGTGGCAGTGATATGAGCCAATTCAGATTTTTGCTCTCACAAAGGCTCAAAGTGATATTTTCTAGCAAAGATTCACTTAGCTCATTACCTATATCCTGTCTAATGTCTTCTAGGCAGGAAAGTAAAAGTTCCAAAAAGTTTATGTGTGCAAAAGATATTTAGATCAAGTCATGTAGCAGCTATAATTATAAAGGTAAGATGTTTCAAGTATTATGTAATATGCTATATTATGATGACAATATTCCCACAAATTATTCAGGCATAGGAGTTTCAGACATATGTGTAAAGTATGTGTATGGAGGAAGGGGGGGGGAGTAATTGATGCAGAGGGACCTAGTAGTAACTCAACACCCTTTAAATATTAACTTTGTTATTGTCTCACTACCTATAAGCAGCATAAGACTTAGAAATTCAGATTAAAAGGTGAGCAATAAAGTACACTTTGCCTACTTAATAATTAAAAGTTACTTACTATTGCCAGAGAATGTCCTTTTAATTAAACTTTGCATGTGATTTTTTTTATTCTGAGTTTCTGAGTACAGCCATTATGACATTCATGCATATTTATTTTATACACACACATCCCCCTAAGGCTGAGTCAAATGCTACTTGTCTATTTTTTTCATATTCAATAATGTTTTACTGAAGTTAAGTACTGTCACTCTTTCTACTATTACAGGTCAACAGGCATGTGATTTTTGACTAATCTTTTGAGCCTAAAGTTTGGTACTAAATTTGATGAGTGTTCTATATTGGCTTCTCATACTTTCAAAAGTTCCTAATGATTTAAGCAATTACTACTTGCTAATCAAAAAGAAAAAATGCTTAATTTTAATGCTATATTCACAGGTATTCTCCTTATTAAGTAAATTGGTCAAATGGATGACTGCAAAGTGCTGAAAAGACAATAAATCAATAAAGAATCAATAAAAACGGTCTTTGCATATTTTATTCTGTTGGTATGCTATAGGAAAAGAGAAAATCTGAACAGAGGGGAAATGGAGGGGGGAAAAAAAACAAAAAACAAGACAGAGAAGTAAAAGCTTCAATAACATATTAAGAATCCAAGGGAAAATGATTTTATTGAAAGAAGAGTAGTAGGATATCATTCAAAATTAATGCCAGAATAATTCCACAATATCTATACCTTTGAACTTATATATACTTTCCTCAAGAGAAACAGTAGCCACATGTATGACTTAGAAGCATGTAGGTCACAAACATAGATGTGATTAGTGGTCTGAAGGGAACCCCAGCAAACACGTGCATTAAGTGAGAAAGACAGGTGATTTTCAAATTCTAAATAGGAAGAAAGAAGGAAGATCATGGGTAATATAATTTTTTACCTATATTTTTGGTCAATATGTGGGAAGATCTTATCTCTTAGGATAATCAACACTTGCCTAGTCATCTCTGAAATTATAAATAATATTTCTATGTATTCTATCCCATTGTTTTACTATGTATTTCTTTGAAGTAGCACTAAAAGGCATTCTTTCACCCCTCCCATTATATCAAATTAAAAAGATAATAAAAAATTTTGCAGAATGTAGCCAAAATAAATCTGCCATGACTTATTTTCATTATGTATCATATTATTAACAATAAAACCTGAAATCACTTCCCTCAAGCAAAAACCAATTACAGTATATAATTACCTTTCAGGAAGTAAGATTTCTATTATATGTGATAGTTTGTTACCTGATTTCTTTAGCAATATAGTCTAAGAATTTTTCATATCTTTACATTTTCTGTAATTCACACTTTTAAATCTTGGGTTGTTATTGACATCTCCTTAGGAAAACATTTTATATATTTAAAATAATTTAATTAGCTCAGTGATATTGTCAGTGCCCTTGAAGTAAATATATCTAAAACAATTTTTATTAATTTAGAAATACATATACTTTAAAATTCTGCAGATGCAGTGTTTTATACATATAATGTATATATTTATAAGTAAATATATAAATATATATAATGCATATGATATATGATATGTGTGTATATATATATATATATGGTGTGTGTGTGTGTGTGTGTGTGTGTGTGTGTGTGTGTGTGTGTGTGTATCTCAGAATGCAGGCTCACTTTGGATTTGGAGAAAGGACTCATATCTTTCTTTGTCAGACTTTTCTATATATGGTAAACAAGATCGCTTGTCCTTAAAGTAGTGGATGATTATGTAACAAGTGGACATTTTCCTTAGTGGACATTTTCCTTGCAATATTTCATGACATATTATTAGTGTTTGTAATTCTGAGATATGCTCAAAGCAAAACTTTAAAACAAATTAAACATGTATTAAATATTATCCACCTTTTGATGAGTTATGTTTGAAATTTTATTATTGACTTTCAGTTCCTAAGTATTATCTTTACTTCTAATTTTGTCATTTCCCAAAGTCAAACGACATGGGAATTTGTGCTGCATCAGAAGCCACCGTGGGTCTCAAGCTGGCAGGTTCTAATTCATCATCCACACACTCCCTGACCTAGAGACCCTAGTCCCTTCAGAACAAATGCAGTGGTTTATATATGGGAAGGAGAAAGACAAAGATGAATGGACAAATTTCATCCTACACCGCACAGATAGCCACGTGAAAGCAGTCTTTACTGGTTCTGTTTCTAGTACAATTAATGATGGTGTGGTAAATCAATTCAGGCAAAGTTTTATAATATTCCCATTTAAAACTTTTATGGCCATCAGTGTCTTCTTTGTGAAACAGGTAATTCTGAAAGTTATCTGAAATTTGAGCTAGCTCTACTGTGCTTGCTATCAGTTTATTTTCTTATAAATCTTTTTTTTTTTTCCCAAAGATCCATTTATTTATACATACAAGCTGGGGTACAGGCCAGAGGCGCAGGGCGGCGAGAGGGTTCACAGAGACAGAGTGGGGAGCAGAACAGGCAGATCAGAAATACACTGCTGAGGGGAGCATCGGGCGAGGCAGGAGAGGTCCGCCACACCATGTGGGACTCTCCCCGGCTGGGAGTCGAACTCGCATCGCTGCTGCCGACAGCTCCGCAGCGCTCAACCGCTGCGCCACCAGGGAGGCCCCCTATTTTCTTATAAATCTTTATTTTCACATATAAAATCAATATATTTATTGAGGTTATCATGTTACATCTTTCATTTAGAAAAAAAACATGTTAGAATGTTAGAATAGTGTAGGCTATGCTGTGGTAACAAACAAACCCTAACATTCAGAGGCATCATTTTACGAAATTATAATCTGTATCAATAAGAAATGTACATTACACTGACACAGTATGTTTAGTGTCTGCAACACTTGAGGGCAGCTATTTAACGTGTGATGATTCAGTGATCCAAGCTAGCTTGAATTTGTGCCTCCACCATCTGGACAAGAGTCCTTCCGTTTGCAGCAGAAGGGAGAGACTAGATAACAGGGGAAAGGTGTTTTCCTGACACTGCCCAGAGGCCACTCGATTTTCCCTGATCACATTTCTTTGGGCAGAATTTTATGTCCTCTGATTTATTCTAGATATTCAGAGTCTATTTTCATGTGAACTAAAAGAAGGAGGAATGAGAAACAAATCACTTAGCTCTCCAGACTGCAGGTAGAAACAGAATGTGTATGTTGGCATTTTAAGAATGAATTTAAGAAAGCCAAATTTGAAATTCTCCTGGCAGTCATCCAGATATTTGTGTCTTTTATCTTGAAGTAAATAATATTTGACCTATTATTTTTGAAAGCAATATAGTCAATTGGCAAGCCAGGTAGGGTCATGAAATTTTAGCTGAAATTGATTAATTGTGACCATAAAGCATCACACATTATCTAATTTTTCTGTGCCACCATTTCATCAACCAGAGAAGTAATAGTAATACTTCAATATTCATTGCTATTTCCCTGACATATGTAATTCGGCATGGATGAGGGGCTTCTTCCATGGCCCCATGTCAATCACCAAAGCACTGTTAGTGGTATTTTTAAGCTCATCATAATTACATTACTAAGACTGGACATCCCATGGTTCATAGAAAATACACTGTGTTCTTTCCTGGGTGCTGCTATATGTCAGAATCACTTTATTCCATGCTCAAGAAAGAGTTAAACATGCAGAAAAATCACATTAAACATTTTTTATATTCAAAATTTGCATGGGTAGAGATCTGTGTGCCTTTAAATAACTATTAAAATTTTCTGGCCACTTATTTCAGTTTTATTGTATTTTCAGTTACAAATGAGTTCTCCTCTTAAACATGCATATAAATTTCCAGCATAGATTAAAGCAGAAGACATGAGCCATTTGCTACTGAGAAAAGTAATATTATAACTAAGATTTTATCACCCTCGCAGCCCCTAGAATAGTTTCAGTATATAAGATTCTACATTTTTTTAGAAGTTAGAGTCTTGAACAAAAATCAAATTATTCAAGGAAACTGAATTTCTTGCTGCATTTTTGAGATGTTGGCACTTTTCAGCTGTTACTTGATAGTGACCTCCTAAATAACTGTAAGATTTGTATATGCTTAAGCAATCTAGTAAAAGAAAAATCACATTTTTCTGAACCAGCTTTTTATGTATTCTTGTTCCAGTAATAATACCTGGTTTCAAATATTTTATACAGTTAACAAAACACTTACATAATTTTTACACCATAAAATATTCAGTTAAATTATTATAGTCACTGAAAACTCCCTGTATTGTGTGTCATTAAAGAAAATATAACAGCTACTAAAGGAATTCTGTAGCTTATTCCTAATTCTTACAAATTATGTCAAGAGAAGTAACTTCCACTTTTGTTGGTACAAGTTTAATCAGAACTGATTTATAAGCTTTTTGGTCTAAAGTTTGTATTCCAGAGTCTACTTGGTGGTATATTGGGTTAAGTCTCAGCCTATGAAGCTATCCAGAGCCACTGCAGCACGAGTTCGATCCCCAGCCAGGGAGATTCCCACATGGTGCACCAGACCTCTCCTGCCTCGCCTCCTGCTCCCCTCAGCAGTGTATTTCAGTACATCTGCCTGTTCTGCTCCCCACTCTGTCTCTGTGAATCCTCTCACTCCCCCACCTCTGTCCTGCACCCCAGCTTACATGCATAAATAAAATAAATCTTTAAAAAAATAAAGTTTGTATTCCAAATGTCTTTGTCAAAAGACCTATCAATATGATCCTTGGCTTTTGATCTCGTTCTATCCCTTTAATAAATCATCTTATCCCTTGAAATAGTAAATCTTAAAATTTTGCACAAATAAATGCTTTAAAACCAATTTAAAATTAAAATTATATACATATATATGTGTACATGCATATGTTTTTTCTTTTTCTAATAAAGGGGAGGAGAAAGATAAACTAACACTTTTTGTGTACCTTCTATGTTAGGCTTGGGTGTTTTCTATGTCCCTTCCTTCACTCAGTAATTACCTAGAACTTCCTGTGTATCATTATCTTTCCTCTAAAAATATAACATCCAGTTGGGATAAGATTAGCAAAACAAAACAAAATAAACAAACAAAAATGCAACAAACCAACAATTTAATTGCTATCAAGGGTGTCACTTCACATAAGCACTGTAAGCATATGAAGGACACCTACGCCAGCTGAGTGCGTCACAGACAGCGTTATGGAGAACTTCATACTGTTCAAGATAACATGGGAAGGATGCTAGGTGGACACAAACAGAACAGTTGAGCAAAAATGAAAATATTTAAAAAACTGACTTACTTAAAAGCTTTAAAAAGGACAATAAACTTGTAAAAATTGGGGTAGAGGATGAGTTCATGTCTAGGGATTCTAGTATAACCTATCCATAGAATTCATAGCATACATATGTAAGAACTTCTGTTTTACATATATTCACATTATACATTATTTTATATTTATATTTTATACTTAAATATATATTTTATTTTTATATAAAAAGAATGTAGGCAAAAATCTTTAAAAAAATAACAGTAGGAGGAATATCAAAAACCATTAAGTGAACACATTTAAGACTTTTTAATAATTTTTACTCTCTTAATAAGGCAAAGAAATTTTGAAATTAGTTTCTCCAAAGTTGCAAAGATTGCTTATTTGTAATTGGGTTCTTGGCTCACCCCTTAAACAGGACCCTCTTATAATAACTGGAATTCATCTAAAATTCAAAGGATTTCAAAGTGAGAAAGGAGAATAAAGATTAAAAAGTCACTTGGTATTTCTGTTTGCTACTTTTTAAAAATAGTTTGTTATGCATACTGAGCATGAATGTATTTCTACTTATAGTAAGAATACATCTACATCAAGAGTGCTGTAGTACTATGCTTGCTTGGAATAGAATGATAAAAAAGACAAACTTTGTTTTCAACCAAATATAAAACACAGATTTCTATAAGAAATGTCTCCTATGACAACTCATTTTCCTTATAGGATTATTTTCCCCTTAAAGCCCTGAATATCTTATTTTGATTAAATGAATATGACTTGTTTCTTTTTGTAGGTCATGCTAGCCTTAATTGAGGACAGAAAGGGGTTATCTCATAATGTTGAGAAATAATTTCATAATCATTACAACTCCCACACAAACAGGCTTAATTCATTTATAAACTTGGGCTTCATCAGGAAAATGCTACGTTAACTGGCTTTTCAAATGCCAGAGAATGGTTCATTAGCTTTAACTGTAATATTATGATGACAATTCATGTAATAGAATGGAGAACCATATCTTTTTATCTACATAAAAATAATGCAGTCTCTGATGAATTTAGGATTTCTGACAGTTGGGTTATCAAGCCTTGATACAAATTCATGTAGCATATTGAAAAGGCATATTTCCATTGTTATGGTACATTTAAACTGACAAGAAGTAGCACTGAACAATGATTCTTCGGTCTAGAAGGACTGTATGGTATGTTGTAAGCATTATCAAGTACATTACAGGCAGGAGATAGAAAGAAATATAAGCTTCCAAGTATATTCTGATTAGAAGGCATGGACAAAAGTCCTCCGTTGATAATGTTTTACTTAATAAGCTGCTGTTTTTAATATTGTTTTGTGAAAAAAAGGTTGCTATTTTACTATTTTTGTCAAAAACACGTGTTCCACTAGAAACAATATCTACACATATCATAAATACCACAGTCTAAGAGATTTTAAGGAACTCCAATTTAGAGGTTATGGACTACTCATTAAACAATTCCAAAAGAAAAAATTAAAAACAAACTAAAAAAAAGAACCAAGTACCACACATGCACCTAATACGTTTCCAGCACTATATACCAAGTGAATGACATGAAGCAAGTCGGTCTCTCTAAAAAAACTCCCATTCCAATGTGTGAGTCGATTACCAGGCAAAGATATGACTAATTCATATCCAAGAAGGGTTAAGGGCTCTTGTAAACACTGAGAAAATCTTGGCGTTTGTGCTTGAATAGATGAGAATTGGTAAAACTCATTAGAGCAAATATCAGAGTACATCTTAAAGGACTATTAAAATATAGTGGGGTGATAGGGAAAAGGGAGATACACACTCAGGCAGAAGAAATAAGATGTGTAAAGGGACAGAAATGCCAAAGGGCAAAATGTGTTTGTGAAAAGTGCTTCGGCAACTTAGCACAAGTCATAAAGGCTTTAAGACAAAGAAAAGGGGACTCCAGCTGCCCATTAAAGACATAAATTTATTCGAAAAGCAATGTGCAACCTTTAAGGAACATTCTCTCAGTAAGTTCAAAGTATATGCCAAGAAACTTGCTAACAATTTGGAAGACAAGATTGTAATAGGACAAGGGAGAGTGACACCTACATGGAGGAAAACTTGCAATAATACAACCAAGAAATATCTGAACATAGTCATAGAAAACATAATTAACTAAGCTCACCTTTAGCTCATATCTACCTGTACTCTCCTAGTAAATTAGATTGCAAAAGGAAGTAATCAATTGGAAAAGGTCTTTATTTTTATCTTTATTTTTTTGGCTTTGAAAACAACTAGACTGTTTTCACCTCAATAGTTCTCTTCCAGATGCAACAAAGATTTTGAATTTTTTACTGTGCTGATTATTAAACTAATATGTAAATACTATAAGACATAATACTGTGATATTTAAATGTGAAGTAATACAGAATTTTTCCCCCATAAATGTATGAAGTAGAGAATAAAACTGCATTGTGTTCTCACACACAGAGATTTCCACTTGCCAATTACATTCCTACTAGAAGGGACTAGAAGGGTCTTTGTTGTATACTTATCAATCTTCAGTATTAACATTTTATTTATTTATTTTTTACTGAGGTAACACTGGTTTACAGCACTGTATATGATTCAGAGGTATAGGAAGAACTTTTCTTGTAAAAGTTTCCTGCTTTCAAATGTGAAATGATAAATGCATACTGGTTAATTTTGATTGCTATGACAGTTAGTACCAGTTAGAAATAAGAGCAAGACCTAGGTGCAGTTTCTGCTTCCAAATAGCAAAAAGATCAAATTATTGCATTTTCCTGACATTTTTATGGAAGAAAAAGGAAGTAAATTGATGTTGTATCAATAAATCTAGTGCTAGATCAGATGAAAGCAAAAATAAGATGAAAAAATGCCAGGATAGAAATAATCCCTACAAAAATCAAGTAAATGACATTTTGAATTTTATAAGTAGACCCAGAAGGAAGAAAGTACTAGAACACTGGCAACTAATATGAAAATTCCAAAAGGACTCAGACACAAGTCACTGAAAAGTACCATTTTCCAGAGAATAGTCTGGTGAAGTTAAAGGATCCCTGAGGGGAAATGAAGCTAAGGACACCAATTGGACTAAAACTTTATAAAGGAATTCAACTTATAGACTTCTAACTTCGGTCCAAAAAGTCCAGGTTCATAAAGACTTCAGTTGAAAGCCTGGTGGCAGCTATTCCATTTTGGAGACTGAGCAGAACTTTGGAGTGTCTGACATTGCTAAATTTAGCAGTCCTGTTCCTTATGGAAAGAGACAACTATCAGGAAGAAGTTTATCAGTAAAATAAAAAGACAAATTTCTAGTCACACTTTTGACTGTTGAGGGAAAGTTCTAGAATTATAATTTCAAAAAAAGGGAAAGAAATGAAAGTTACAAAACTGGCCTGCAATTAGTGAGAGCAGTTTTTCTTTGCAAAAATGTGAAAACCACTCCAAATGTTCTGATTTTACTGCTAGATCTACAAACTCAGAAAACAACTTAGTTCATATCTATATCTATCTACACACACACACACACACACACACACACAGAGAGAGAGAGAGAGAGAGAGAGAGAGAGAGAGAGAGAGAGATGTGGTAGATTCTTTTAAAGAAAAAAAATAAATTCAGATTTTAAAAAATAACATTTACTCATTGCATAGTGAAATAACAAAACTAATAGAAAGCTATGAAAACAACTGTTTATAAGAGAACTTCACATTTTCCCCTTTTCAACAATTTGATTTATTCCAACCCTAGAAATATAGGAGAAATGAATGAGGCTTAAAGAGAAGTTAAATTGAATACCTTGGACACAGAAGAATCTTTAGTAATGCAAGTACTTCAAGAAATAAACAGGGAAAATTATTTTCATAAGAGTAAAATTATCCTAACCTTCAAGAAAATTCTTTCTACCCAGGCTGTACAGTAACAGAGACTCTTTAAAAACAGAACAAAGCAAAACCAACAAACAAAAAATAAGTTCTCTGATTTAGAAGACTTCCCCTTTCTGTCACACAAGAATGGCCAGTTTGACTGAAAATTCCATTCCTAAGCAAGGCCACATGGTGGGAACAATCAATCTTGTTGATCCATTCATGAAGATTTTCTGGAATGATGCACAAAGAACAAAAAATTAAACTATTAGAATCACTGGCATCCCACTTGCTTTCAGAAAAACTCTATTTCAGTGAATTCACCTGGCTTGGAGTTAGCCATCCATCTTTCATTCATTCATTCATTCATTCATTCATTCATTCTGTGAATTTTGACTACTTTCTATTTGCCAAGCACTATGCTGGGAAGTAGGGAGAGAAAATTGATAATACACAGGTCTTGTTCTCAAGGAACCCACATTCTACCTGATGAATGTGTCAAGTGACACATTTGAAATATAAGCAGAGAGAGACCATAGGGAAATCATGGTTTACTTAGGTTCTACTAATTCTCTTCTTTCAAGAGATATATACAACTAACTGAAGTTCAGATTACCCACCAACATTTTAGGGGATAGTATTTCACTTTTCTTTCAGAAGAAATTCACTTCGTGGAATTTTATAATGCATTTGCTGAGAAAAATCCAGAAGAACATCCCTCCTCCCCTCTATCCCCCAACAGTGCTCCAATCAGAGAATCTGCCAATCAAAATATTCCACAGGAGTTTTCTGTCTAGGCATTGGTTTAGAAAGTCTAAGAATTCTACCAACCCAAGGACTGCATTAGCTATATTATGTGTTGCTTTATTTATAGGCCTGTCTGGTACTGAAAAAGGCCAGCAGATCAGCAGCAACAAAGCATGTAAGCACAATTAAAATGAAGCCAGCAGTACCACTGTGTAGATTAGAATCTACTCTCAAACTTCCAAGTCCCTTTCTAGGGGCCTGTTCTGTGTATTCGTATGGGATGTGTATATAGCATGACACTGTGGAACTCGAGTGGTCACATGACTTGCTTTGGCCAGTGAAAGATGGGCAGAGGTGATATGTGTCTCTACCCTTCCAAAGATATTAAGGTGTGGGTGGTCTATGGTTTGGCACATTCCCTTTGCCATCTCTTATATTGTAGAAACATACCCAGATAAGGGCTGTTCCATTGGCCTGAGTCAAAGAATGAACATAAGAAAAATTAAAGCTGCATCAGACTGTAAGGGTCTTTTAACACTAAGGAGAACTAACCTTTGTTGAGAGAGTGTATAAACAGAAATATTACTATCTGAAATAACATAATCACTCCCCTACAGCACTGTCAGTATGTCCCAGCTCTGTTACCTTTTCCTCATAAAGTAAAAGAAGAGTCATTTTAGAATAAAAGGTATGTGTTAGCTTTTCTTATTTTGGACTTTTTCTATAAATAATCTTTGTCCCAATATATGAACCATATAATGCCTGAATTCAAATCCATTTCTGTCCCAACTAACTGGTAACAGTGGGGCAAAGAGCTTAACTTTCTGTGTCTTATATTCTCTTTTGTAAAATGGGAATAATAATATCTTAGCCCTACAGGATGTCATGACGATTGACTAAGTTAACATACATAAAACAGAGAAGTATATGAAATACAGCAATATTTTAGATATTAATATTTACTATGAATGGTATTATTATATGCTATAGGTAATACATGTGAATTTTGCATCTCTTTGATCTCAATTAAAAAAAACTGTGAAAATTCTGTTGACATTTAAAATCTAAACATAATCCAAATAATCAGATGATATCACTTTTGTGCTTAAAACTTAACCATTTTTTTCAGGGTAAACAGGGAGTCTTCACAATAGTCAATTCTATTGCCCTCTTCCTCACTCTATCCCAGGCAGTCTCCTGCTACTCCTTAAATGCTCCAGCCAATGTACTTTGCTTTTGAGTCTTTTTTTTTTAAAGATTTATTTATTTATACATACAAGTTGGGGTACAGGCCAGAGGCGTGGGGTGGCGAGAGGGTCTACCAGAGACAGAGTGGGGAGCAGAACAGGCAGATCAGAAATACACTGCTGAGGGGAGCATCAGGCAAGGAGAGGTCTGCTGCACCATGTGGGATTCTCCCTGGCTGGGCGTTGAACTCGCGTCGCCACTGCCAACAGCTCCACAGTGCAGTGCTCAACCACTGCGCCACCGGGGAGGCCCTGCTTTTGAGTCTTTGCTGTAGCTTCCCCCTGGAATGCTTTCCTCCAGTAACCAGTGTGAAGTTCCTGACCTATCAGCTTTCATGTCTTTATCCAGAAGTCACCTACCTAGAAAGGCGAACAGATCATCCTATGGAAAATGGCAAAGCTCTTCCCCACCCCTATACACACCTTGCCATTCGTCTCTTTATCTTGTCTGCTTTGTTTTGTGCCCCAGCATCTACTACCTTCTAACACACTATGTAATTTGCTTATGATACAAGCTTCTTAGCAGTAATATCTTTTACTTGTCAGAGAAAGGTCAGCCTCATGAGTAGCATCTTTTGTTTTGTTCACTGATTCCAAGTGATGAGAGGAGTGTATGGCATGTGATGGGTGATAAATAAATATTGTTGGCTGAGTGAACGAAAAACTGAGTGTAATGTGTAATTTTCCTTTTTATAAACAAGTTTTTCTTTAGCAATTAACTATGTCATCATGGAAAGTTAACTTCTAAGAAACAGGGTCTACTAAGAGAGATAAAGTGCAAACAGGTAAATAAAGCCCAAACGATGAGGCAGAGAGACAGAATGCGCAATTTTGTATCTTGCAGATTCTACATTTGGACTAAGGAAGGTCAGTTATTTCAGGCTAATAAGGAAATCATGCTCTCAGAAACCCTGAGACTGTGGCACTGTTTAGATCTGCACTTTAATATTTAATTTTGTGTATTTCCTGAAGGAAACTTATTAATAATTGCAACCAGTGAAGCATATACTTTAAAAGATTGACCCCCACAAGCTGTTGTTTTTTGAAGATTAAAATAGTGCCTTTTTTCTTATAAAACAAGTCATTAGTGTGACATCTTTCTAACTTCACAGAGTTGAAAATAAACTGAGGAACTAAGGCAAAGTATGAAGGATAAATAATTAGCCACATGCTTTGCAGGGATTTTTTTTTTTTTTGAGGCAACAGCAAAGGGCTGGTACACATTGGATATATAGTTGACCTAATGAAATATTAATTTGAAATTCTAGTACTTCTCAAAACTTCTTTCTATTTAATCAATTTATCTCAACTCCCTAGACATTGTCAACTCTCCAACTCTAGTTAATATGCATTACTTAAAGAAGAAAAATCAAAGAGAATAATACCAACACCAAATACCATCCCTACAGTAGGTACCCAGCAATACTCCCAGGTGTAACCAATCAGTAGCTCCAGTGCAGTCTGGGAAATGTGCACCTGCAGGTTATCCACAGAAATTATAATCTTTTGAGGACAACGAATAACTGAAATCTGATAAAGTAAAAATGCTTGCAGTGAAACATGGCGGTTCAATTTCTCCTCAGTGCCTTCTTCAATTTTCTGTCCTTCATCCTTCACGAATGTCTTCCATATCTTCATTATACTCTTTCCCCCTTTTCATTTTTTAACTTCTTAATGGAAACCTATAAATATTACCAAGAGACTTGGCTTCCAGTCAAATTTCCTATAAACACCTTCATGCTATTAACTGAGAATGATAAAGGAGAATTAGCAAAAATGAAGGCTTCTGAGAATTTGAATGGCCTGTATGGAAAGCATATGCACTTTAGGATATAGACTGATGGTAACATTTCTTAGAAATAAAATCACTGAAAATATTCTTAAACTTAAAATCATAATTCCACTGGCAAAAGAAGTTAACTTTTAGGATGAAAAAAGAAAATTGATCTTTTTGATGTTTACTAAGAAGTATTTTCAATAGATTTTAAAAATGTAAATGAAGGATCCATGAGTTGGATTCTTACAATGTAGTAGACTGACTACTTAAAACAAAAATAATGTATCTTAAGCTGTCAAGAAATATCTTGAAACCCAAGAGACATTAAAAAATGTCTGGTCCTGTTCTCAACTAGCAATTAGCAGATTCACAACTAATGAGAAAAGCTGTGCTTGGATGTGCAAGAAATATTGGAAGAGTAATATAATAAAATGATTTAAAAGTTAAGGAATCCTTGACCTTTACATTCTGGAAATTTCTTTCATTCAAGCTGGGGAGAGGTAAAAACTAAAATGGAAATGCTCTGGATCAAATGAACCTTGACATAGTATTATAATCTGAGACCAGTCATGGTGGAAGATGAGCAGTGTATTCAGACATTTAGATGTGAGACTCCTGGCTATGGCTTGCCTTGCTGATTTAGTATCAAATAAAACAACTATCCCAGACCTTTTTACACTCTGGCAACAAAGATCCCAAAGGAACTTAAACCTTTAAAGCAGGTATTTGTCAGAGTTCATGCAGCCCTTCCAAGCCGCCTTGATAGGACAATGGAACAGAGAGATTTAGTTAATAACAGCTTTGTCCTCATTGCTATTTGTTCCTTCTGCAGATGATTATGAAGTTAATCGGTCATTTTCTGAAATGAACTGACAAATTGAATCTCTGGGCTTTTTTTCTGAGAAGCAAGCCATTATCTATTTAGCAATTATTATAACATATTATGTCACTTTTTGTAAGGAACCCCTTCTCTCTCCCACCCTTTTATTAAGTGCTTTTAACTCATCTCTGGGGCTTTATGAAATGATGCATGCCCTGAAATTCCCCATATAGGCACTTCCTCCTCAACACCTACTTTAGAACAATTATGAAAACTTCAGGTTTCTGGTGATGAGATGCTGCAATAATGCAAATATCATAAGGGAAAAGAAATACTATTCTCAACATGAACTCCCAGCTCTCCCCTAGAGATAGACAGTTATTCAGAACCCTTTCCCATTTCTTCAAGGGAACCTGACAAGTAGCCATTAAATTCAGTCAGCAAGGAGCAGGAAAACCCCAGCTGCTGTGAACCTTTTGGTTGACCTCTGGGCTCTGCTTCTCTAAAAGGCACAGGAAATAAGCTTGGCAGAGAGGTATCCGGCAGATCTGGTTAGAATCCTAAATTCTGCTACGTATATTTTGACATTATGCCTGTCCCTTTACCACTTTCAGCACTAGACTTCTCATCTGTAGCAAGGACCTTGTACAGTTACTAAGTTAGCATGTGATGATGACATAAACACGCAGCACAGTGTTTGGCACAAAACATGCATTCTATAGCTGTTAACCTATATTTCCTTAGAATTGTAATGCTTTGCAGTTATAGACCGTAGTTCGATTTTTAAAGTGCTTCCAATGTATTATCTCATTCTTCTTAGAAGAAAGAAGGGAGGGGAGGAGGGAAAGCGGGAGGGAGGCAGGTAGAGATGGATGAGGTTAACAACTATTATTCCACTTAATTCAATAGATGAGGAACAATGATAAAAATTTGGTCATCTGCCCAAGGTCACAAATCATGACAAAGTTTCAGATTTTAGAGATAATTAGGTCCAATCTGTTCTTTTTACAAAGGTAGAGACAAAAGTTCAGGGAAGTTCAAGTAAGTGGGTTAAAACCAACCAATCTGCTATTTTCTAGGGTGACTGTCTTCGAACTATACCCCCACTGTATTCTGACATTAGGGTCTAGTTGGGCAACAGTATATACTGGATCAATTCCACCCAGAGCTTGGGAGAAAAAAAGTTTTTACAGTTTTCAGGAATAGCTAAGAAATTCTCCCCAAATCCCAAATCCTCGTTACTATTCATATCTTGATCCAGTGCTGCATAACAGGCCCTAAGAACTGAAGAAATGACTAAAAAAGAACCCTACACACATGTAATATGTTATCTAAATCAACATGACCAAATAGTCCTAAGTCTAAGTACTAAAGTAAGGCTAAGTAGATCAACACAGTTAGCACTTGACCCATGGTGACCCTTTAACCACTTTCTTGGAAATTTTAAGTACAAAAGGGTTTCACTTTTTCAAAAGCAATCTCTGCTTTACTGGTGGCCAATAATGGCCATTTGGCTGCCAGGACAACCCAGCATGGCTCACACATCTGTCTTCTGCTCCTGAACCCCCTGCCTGCATAGTAGGGACTAGTGTGAGTCCTTTGTCTCTTCTCTAATCCCCTTTCGTCCCTGAGTCCTCCTATCTGTTCCATTGACACTTTCTGTCCCTGATTTCATAAAGATAGTGACTGTCTGCCTTTCCAATCCCAGGGCCATATCCAGATTGATGAACTTGCTGCCTCATTGAAAGAGCATTTTAAAAAATAGTATTTTGAAGGCATAAAATTCTCTATGGTGCACTGAAATATTGTTTGGTTGCAATGAGTACATTGTAAATTCTCAGTAGCAAGGTTTAAATTCAGGACAGCAAGTGACCTTTACTTTTGGAAGTTTAGATTCAGAGCAGAACAATTAGATGACAAAGGGACAGAAAAGTCATCTAATGGAAAAGCTCACATAGTAGAAATTAGATGGAGATACAGTTAAGAGCTCATCATCCCATTGTTTCCCGCCCTCAAAAACTGCAGTAGAATCTAAATAAAACGTTCCTTGACTCCTAGCCAAATGTTCCTTGTACACATTACCCTGTGTGTCACCACACTCAAGAATTTTTCATTTAGCAAGATAAAGCTTACTTTCCCCTGGGACTATATGATCCGCTGTGATGCTGTTTGCTCACTGGAATCATCTTTACTTTAATTCACAGTTGTCTGAAATCACTTGTAAGTAATGTCATAATTGTCAATCTGCTTATAGATCATCTTTTTTCCATTTGGTCATTGGTAAGTGAATTTGGGAATAATAATTTCAAACTTTAATTAAACATTATTATTTTATTTCAACTTAAAGTAGTACAAATGTCTATGTTTTTTTCTATTATAAGTTATTTTTAATACAGAGATGGTTCTTGATGTTTACATCCATTTTTCATACAGAGATATTCACATCAATACTATCCATAGAGATTCTATTTAGAAGTATGTCCTGTTTGAAAAATCTCATTTATCTTTTCTTGTAGGTGCATTTTCCATTTCTTTCTCTTCCATAGCCTTAACCACACCCGTCAAAAAGTATTAAGTAATTGCAGAATTGACATGCAAGTGTTTTTCTCATCTTTGCATTCATTCCCTACTGGCCCAGTGCCTCTGACCTTACCTTAATCAGGAGAAGGCAGGATTGTTTAGGCATTGACTAAACCCCTGGCTGCAATAAAGGCAAACACCTGTATACATCCCTGTCCTCTCTGATTAAAGAATAAAAGAGGAATGGAGGGCACTGACACACTGCTCTTCAAATGCTGGCCTCTGGACTGTGTTGTGACTGGCCTTTTTGTCTTCTTGGCCCCTCAGGTAATGACCCAGTATGAATCCTTCTGGATTGCTCCTGTCTGACACAATCTCTGCTCTCAATTCCTTTCCTGGCCTTTCCTAGCCTAGTCTCGCTACACCAGTGATTCCTGGACTCGGGACTCATCTGAGAAGCAGGAATTGTCAGTCAGTACTCTTGAACTAATGAGCAACTTGCTGATTTCCTTCCTATCTCAAAGCAAAATACAAAGAGCTAAGTAATAGTTGTGATCTTTACCTTGGCTTTGTCATAACATTACCATCTTGGTATATCTTTAAAAACTCCTTTTTGTACCTCTGTCTGCAATGTCATTCATGTATGCCAATATTGTCTGAGTAGCTTATAACTTTTCCATTTTGCCTCTTCCAATGTTTGTTCTCTGCCTGTCACCAGCTCAGCTTATCTAACCACAGGGGTGTCTCCCAGCCTGTCATGGTTTAACTTTGATAGTTAGCCTACTGCCCTTCTCACTGCTTTTCTCCAGATAATTCTGGGTTTCAAAAGTAACTCAATTTACTTTTTTTTTCTGAAAAAAAATCTTAGTAAAGAGTTGCTGAAGGCACATAGGAAAATAGTGAGGTTCTCCCATGAGAATTAAGCAAAACAAAGTACAAAGCTAATGTCAGGGTGAATTTATAAACTAAACACACTGTGGAAGAGATTAGCAACTGAAAAAAATGAAACAAGACACAGTGGTGAAAACATAACATCTAATATGAATACATTCAACAAATATTTACTGAGCAGCTACTATGTAGCAGGCACTGTTCTAGCTGTTTGGGAGGCATCAGAGTTCAAAACAGACACAGGTGCAGGATTTCATAGTGATCATGCAGACACCTGAAGGAGGTAATACTGTTAGCCAAGTGGATACGGGGAGGGGAAGTGTTCCAGGTCAAGGTCCCCAATATGTTCCAGAAACAAGAAAAGCAGTTAGTTGACCATCGAAGCTGGCACACAGTGAGCAAGAGGGACAATTAAAGGAGCTGTTTGACATAAGAAAGGTATGAGATGTTATTGAGTGCTAGGATGGGAGAAGATCCCATGTTGACTGACTATTCAAAAGACATTGGGTGTTGGCCCCCCAGGTGGTGCAGTGGTTAAGCGCTGCGCTGTGGAGCTGTCGGCAGCGGCGACGCGAGTTCGACACCCGGCCAGGGAGAATCCCACATGGCATGGCAGACCTCTCCTGCCTTGCCCGCTGCTCCCCTAAGCAGTGTGTTTCTGATCTGCCTGTTCTGCTACCTGCTCCGTCTCTGGTGAACCCTCTCACCGCCCCATGCCTCTGGCCTGTACCCCAGCTTGTATGTATAAATAAAAAATAAATCTTAAAAAAAAAAAAGACATTGGGTGTTATCCTGTGCATAATGGGGACCTAGTGCGTAGTTCTAAGTATATTTCTGAGCATAGTTCTCATAACATAACTACACTCAGGTGCTGGCACTGAAATGGAGCAAGGATTGAGCCAGGATTCTGGGTAAGTGGCTGGTGCAATGAGGCGGGTGAGAGATGAGCATGATTTTGACCAGTGTTGGAGCAGCAAGAAGTGGCTGGTCACTGGAATTATTTTGAACATAAAGTCAGAGATTATATGTGGTATGTGAGAAAGATTTTGGAATCAAGAATGACTCCGGGATGTTTCACCTCAAAAGTGGAAGGACGGAGCTTCCATCCCTTGAGATAGTGAACAGGTAATTAGAGGAAATTTCATGGGGAGATGAGACATTCACTGTGGGCTTATGCAGTTTGAGAGATTTATTAAACATCTAAGAATTCATACCAGAGTCACCCTAAAAGACAAAAGTCTTTCTTCTCCCCTTTCACTATTTTCCAGTTCTTTCTAGTTATTCTCCTTCTTTATTTCCCAATTAGTAGTTTCCTATGAAAATATTCTGCTTGAGGCCTTTTGTTCACCCTTGGTTCAAAACTACAGTCCTGTTCAATAGAAAAGCAGGAGATATATGTGTGACTTCCAAAGATAAAATATACTTCACTGCTGAACCGATTCTGATAGGAAGCCATAATATACAGCTTAAATCATAAAATTACAGACTTTTAGGAACCTTAAGTAGAATCTACAGCAACCTCTTATTTTATACTCGAGGAAGCTGAAGTCCAGGGAGGATAAATGACTCTCTAAAGGTCAGTTTCATATAGTTATTACAGAGCTAGACCTAGAACCCAGGGATCCTGCAAGCTAATAGAGCATGCAGCCTCTCATGATTTCCTGCTTTGATGACTATTCATATGCTGTGGCATTTACACTTTATTTACATAATTTTATTTGGAAATATAATTAAATACCAGACTTTTAGCATAGAGTCATCACTCTCCTGGCCTTAAAAACAAAACATTTTCTTTTCCTTCCTTTTCTAATTAAGTGCCTTTTGAGACCTCCAGTTAGCCTCAAGATGAATAGGGCTATGACTGTAAAACGTCAGGCAGTATTGTGATTTACATCAATAAGAGGGTCTGGGATTTACACCGGGGAAAATGTACCTTATAACTTTTAAGGACATTTAAATGAGTAGAATCAGGCTCGATAAAAGCCAGGCCATTGCAACAGCTTCAAAATATTATTTATGAAGAATGCCAGACTACCACAATTTAGAAAAAATCTTTCTTAAGATTTTATAGCAGCACTTTCTTTTACTACAGGTTTAGTTATAATTTCATATTGAAAAGTTCAGGATCAAATGAGAATAACATGATAGATTAAATCTCACCCAAGTAGGTAATACTGAATATCTTTGATTACAACCTTCTTTAATTATGTGAAAAGGAAGACTGGCTTTTTTATAATTTTTTAGCTGTACTTTTTATATCGTCAGGAAATCCTCATAAGGTGATGATGTTTATTCGATTCACAAAGAAGGCATGTCTTTTTGAGAACTATAAATCCTTCTATTTAGTTCTGACAGTGTAGAAACAGCCTAGTCTTCTGCAACGTAATTAAATAGTCAGTTGCACAATAATCTTTAAATAGAATTAGAACTTACTTTGGAACTTTCTTTTCAACCATGTTCTCTCATTACATTAATGAGCCAAATAGGGATTAATGGAGATTATAGCAAATCAGTATGTGAAATTGTTGAAGCTGTGTTTTTAAGCACTCTGCTTTTGCCTTTCAGCTTTCCAATCTTCGATTATGGCCTCCTCCTTTTCATGCAACATGTTTAACATGCAACTCACTCGCCATGTGGCAGTGTTCTCATTCTTCTTACCTGCCCTGAATGCCTCAAATCCCAAGACTCTATCCTGGAATCAATGGCTTTTACAAATTATCCTGCTAAACACATAAAGGTGATTAATTGAAAATTTATTGTAGGCAGAAAATCTACTGAGAAATTAATTAACTTAGGTTTTATTTCTAAGATGTTCTCTAGGGGGAAAAAGAGGGGAAATTGCCCCATCTCCAAGAATACTGTAAGAAATATTCTTAAGAACTAAGTTTTGTCCCTGAGAAGTAGGAAACAAGTTGTTTGTTTGTTTGTTTTAGTTTTCAGAACTAGAAAGCATTTTTGGCTAAGAAGGGCTAAAGGCAAGTCACTAAGTAGCCCTTGGTCTCAAGGTTTAGAGTAGGCAGTACACAGGTCAGTTACATAGTCACTTACAACATGCAGGAAGGAATAAAGGCGGCTGTGACAATCAAAACAGCAGGAGCACTTTTGGGATTTCATAAGTAGCATCAAACTTGTGTGTTGACACACATAAACGTGGGTTCTCTTGTTACAAGGAATGCCCCATATTGAAAGTTCTCCCATGTGTCTCTCTACAGGGAAGAAATAGGTAGTTGAGCTGACCTTAATTTAATTTAAACAGATGTATGATATTTATTGCCTAGACTAATATTCTCAAAGACTCTAACCTGTTGCTAATGGATAATAGGTCTATAAATAATACAAAGTAGAAAATCAAAAAATGATCACATCACTAAAGTTTTTGATGAAGTAAAATGGTTAAAGACCATTTCCACTGTTTGAAAGTTAGAAATTTATTTAAATGTTCCATTGTTCTCTTGAATCTAATATTTGAATTTCATTTAAATTGAAATTTTATGCAATAATGGCATCAAGATTTAGAGGTAAGGACCAAATCATACGTATTTTAATGAAGAAAAGATACAGGAAAAAATGACTGGGAAAGAAATGAAACTTCACTCTGTCCCAAATCATCTAAATCAGATGCTTAATTAAAAATATAAATTCAGAGTCACTTAGCCTGCTTTCAAAATGAATGCTATAGAGCTAGTTTCTATGGCCACACAGGTATCATCTTTGTACAGATTTAAGTATCTTCTATTAAATTTTTACAGCTATTAAATTTTTTTCAAAGCATCCAAATCAAAGATTGAAGTAAGATATGATGAGATTAGATTATAGCTCATGTATTAAGATGAAGGTAGGTTGAAAAGCCTTTGCTAAATATTACAGGCCATCCTTGGAAATAGACTAAATAGACTAAAGTATGACTTTATCTAGTTCCTTGAGATCAAGACATACCTCTGTGCCCTTTCCCTGCAAAATTTAACAGTCTTGATATATAATAAAGGTCAGCAAAAATATACTGTATTGAATTGACTTATAGTCAGACTTATCTATAAGCTGGTGCTAGTAATCAGCATGTTCCTTAGTAGCCTAACCAGAACTCTGCATGGGGAGTTACACTGCCCCCAGAGGAAAAGGCCATATTGACATAATTTCCACACAGATCCTCTAGTTAAAAGCTTTTATGATGCAGAAACCTGTGCCCACATTAAGCATTTTTCATGACCAAAGGAAATATTCTTAAAGTCTACCTATTCATTTATAGTTGGCAATTCCCTTTATGAAGAAGATTAGGAAACAGTGAGGACTAAGTTACTTGACCACATTTACGAAATTGATAAAACTGTTTTTTTTTTTAAGTTGTACAGTTACTAAATATTGTGAAGATATGTAGGATCTTAAAATATCATGAGGTCTCACACTCTCCTAAATGCCTGGAGATGACAAGCATTTTGTGGCCTAGTGGTGAGACAAGCTAAGGTATGTTCAAAGTCACCAGAGAGGCAACTATGAATTAGTTTCCCTTCCTCCCACATAATATCTTAATAACTTACAATATGTGTATTGTTTTGGAGAAAGGAGGGGCACCCTTTTTTTCTGGCAGGAAAATCAAGAAAATATTTAAATACATGGCATAAAATCTTTCTCAAAGTTCTCATTTAGAAAGTAAGCTTCAGCCAGAACTCAATCTGTTTCCATGATATGAAGCACTGAATATCATAACCTGACTTGCTCCAGTCCCTAAAACACTGCTACTACTAATTCCTCATGATGCACATGAGATGGATTCAATACTATGGATCAAAGATTGCTAAGTGTGGCTTGTGAAAGTTTCTCTTTTCCTTTTTAAATATGTGACCTATGCACAGATGAGCCCCAGCTATTGTGGTAAATAAAAATTTACAGTGTAGGCCTCCCTGGTGGCGCAGCGGTTAAGCGCTGGGCTGTGGAGCTGTCGGCAGCAGCGATGCGAGTTCGACGCCCAGCTGGGGAAAATCCCACATGGTGCGGCAGACCTCTCCTGCCTTGCCCGCTGCTCCCCTCAGCAGTGTATATCTGATCTGCCTGTTCTGCTCCCCACTCTGTCTCTGGTGAAGCCTCTCACCACTCCACACCTCTGGCCTGTACCCCCCAGCTGTATGTATAAATAAATTTAAAAAAAAATTAAAAAAAGTTTACAGTGTATTTATTATTTGTACAACACAATTTCAGGGACATAGCAAATGAAATCCTCACCATTAAGAGTGAAGACAAAATTTAACTGCATGGACTATTAGAAGATCTAGGCAAGATGGCATATTATCAAAGACTGCGGAAGGATATAGTCTGCGATGTTTAGGAACTCAAGGATTACAAACCTCAGGCAAGGCTTATTCCAAAAGAATCTGAACTTGAGGAAAGCCTTTACAAAACAATTAAATTAACAAAGAGGAGTTGGGCAGTATACTTTAGGCAAAATAAATTCCTGAGCAAATGTGCAAAGGGAGACTTAGATAAAGGGATACAGCTGATGCTGAGGTAGTAGAAACAGCTTTCATGCCCGGAGAAAGGATAAGATGAAATAGGGGCAAAAATGAAACCTTAAATTGAAGACATAAAGCATGAAAATGAAAAGTTTGAACTCAGTGCAATAGACTATGATTTATCTCATCTAGGACCAGCTGACCATTTTAGCCTTGGATCAATCCAATTTAGATCAATGTATTGATAATATTAAAAACAAAACCAAATTCTAAGACTCTGCTAGATTTTGCTTGTGTGGAGGAGGGAGAGACACACCTTACAAATTCAAGGAGTATCTTAATGCAATATTGGAGAGGACTTTTCAAAGCCATCCCTATCTTGCCAGCCTTTTAACCACACACCTGTTATCACAACTTGCTAATTCCTATAAGTATTTCTGTTCTTACAGTCAATTTCAATCATAAAAAATATTTTTTCTCCTTTGTCAAATTTTTTTATACCATCCAAGAAGTTCTAGTTTGTATCTCCTTCCCCCAATATCACCTAAATCTATACTGACTTTTAGTTTTCTAAACATTCACAGTAATTTTCTAAATTCCCTGAAGACGATTATGATTATCCTATTTGCTGCCCATTATGGATTAAATGATACCCCACCATTCAAATGCTAAAACTCTCCCTCCTGTGACTATATTTAGAGATGCTAAAAATGTTACAAGGGTTAAATGAGGTCAGAAGGTGGTGTCCAAACCCAATTGGCATCCTTATAAGAAGACAAAGGGAGAGCAGTTGGACCCAGGCAGAGAGAGAAGGCCATTCGAGGACACAGCACACAGCGGGAAGGTAGCTGTCTGCAGGGCTAGGAGAGACTGCTCAGGAGAGGACAAACCTCATTTGCTTGATCTTGGACTTCAGCCTCCAACTCAGAGATACAAGTGTCTGTTGTTTAAGTCAACTAGTTCATGCTATTTCCCTGGAAGATTTAACATACTATCTGTATTTACTGAATGCTCTCTTACACCCCTTACTTAACTCTGATCCTCTGGAGGAAATAAAATTACCTAGTTTTCTTAAAAAAAAAAATGCCAATTGGGTTTGGACACCACCTTCTGACCTCTTCTAATGCTTAGGATATATTATTTCAATAATGTTAGCGGATTAAGATGTATGCATACAGAAATGAGTGAGTTTCATATTCTTAGGAAGTTTTAAACTACTTCTAGGATAGACGAGTGAAATCACGTCAGAATTCTAGTAAAAAGAAGAAAGAACACATTGGCATGGAAATGACTTTGACTTGAGAGTCACAAAACCCTAATTTTAACTCTAGCTCCACAATTAATATCTGTATGGGTTGCTCTTCAATTTCATCATTTTTTAAATTGGATGATAATACCACAACTTTTAGTATTATTAGAGTTAAAAAAAAAACCAAGCACTAATTTCTGGGGGACACTTAATAAATATTGGTGATTTTGACAATTTTAAAAACACAACTAGAAAAACAACACATTAGGGAAAGAATAAAGAATAAACCTGATAAAGGGGGGAAGGGTCAATGTATTATGAGAGGTCTCAAAGAAGCTGGTGAAATAAAGAAGAGAGAAAAATAAAGAGCTTACTAGAGGTAAAGCAGTACTAAAAAGCACAGCTTAGCCTGGAACCCTACCTATCCACAAGTTTATGTAGCTTTTTCAAGCAATGCTGGTTAGCGTGGAAATAACATAAAAGAGAATAACTGGATTCACACGGAGCTTTGGATTAGACTGGAGTGTATGGTCACAAAAAAGGAATGTAGAGAGAGGACCAGAGAGCTATTGAAATTTTCTGTGAAATATTTGATCCCTAGTCCATGCAAGATAAGAAAACGCCAAGAAGGAGCTGATAGCAAGAGTCGAAAATTGGAAATTGTGATTTTTTTTTTCCTGATCCAATTTCACTGTTATTTCCTGATTTGATCAACATCATGGCTTCTCCAATTCCAAACCTGGCTACACCGTGTCAACCAAACTTCTGTCTTTTAATCTGATCAGCTCTGTTTTCATTTAATTCATAGCAACAAGACTTAAATTGTATCATCTCATTTTTTAGTCACTATCAACAACTACTTTAGGACCTATGATCATTCCAAACATTCATCTATAATTTAGATCTGACTACAATGTCTTCAGATTTTATGTTTATAAAGAGTCTAATACTCGCTATTATCCTTAAAGTAGCTATTCTCCCAGCAGTGTAAGTAGAGTTTATATGACGTTACGGGCATACCTAGGGGAACACACATCATTTCATGACTTTGTAAAAATGTTATAATTCTATAATGAATGGAAATGGCATTCTGGCTGCTTAGGGAACATATAACATCTCAGTAGTTTTCAATTAGAGCATTACTGATGTGGGGTTGGCATAAAGAATCAGGTGCCCTGCCTCAATTCAAGGTTAGCACATAAGAATCAGAAAATTCAAACTCCCGTTGAGACTGATTTGTCCTTTCTGATAACTTTTCTCATCTAAACAAGCTATTTGATATCCTAGGAGGTCTTGCTCTAAAAAATAACACATCAGATGATACTTACTATAAGAATTTAGGGGAAATAAAATTATAAGCAATATTCTCTATCTAGGCACAAAACAATTTATACAAATTTAATCAAGTGATATATTTTAACTTACATAGGGAGATTTCACAGAATTTAGAAATACTACCAAGTGGAATTTCCTCAGCAATGATAAATGAAGATAAAAATTAATGAAGCTGTGGTTTTCCCAGTAGAAAAATGCATATTAGTGAGCTTCATTAAAAAAGTAAGAAAGGGAAGGGGGGGGGGTCCACTTCTTGGTTGTTTGGACCGATACAGTTTAAGAATAATGATTAAGTTTAGCAGGACATTGATTTGATGATTTCTTTATTCTTTCCAAAAAATATGTCTTACATTGTTTATCTGAACGCATTTTGGGATACTTATCAAATCTCGCTCTTGAGATAGAAAGACAGATAGATAAACAGATAGACAGACAGACAGAATGCTTGTTATGAGTCTTCTTGGGAGAATTTCTAACTAAAGTTCCTAAACCAAAAGAAAAAATCCCTTAAAGCATGTTTGTCTATACCAAGTAAAGTTCTGCTTATTTACATGAGTCTTTACATGTGTATATACGTGCATATTTAGGCAATGAACAGTTTATGTGAAAGATCAAAAGATCCCCTAAAAGAAATTAGAGAATGGTGAGTGGCCAACCTTTATCTTTCCATTAAAACTGAGGGCAAATCCACTTCCAAGTTAACCAATACAATCTACTTTCCTATAAATTATATTTAAAAGAACAAAAATAAACTCAATGTATAAATAACATCTTTATCATGAAAAAAATTTTTCCTAAAATAAAAGAGTGATTCATGTCTGCATTCTCACAAACGTAAATGACTTTAATGACTGGATTAATAGGAGAGTTGGATATGCTCATATCTGCTTTGGTGATCAATTTATTGTGAGACGACGCACTTCTGGTTGAAACATATGAAGACAATTCTGCTTCACACGGATACATATATTTGGGAAAGGGTGTATTTTTATACGATTCTAAAAAACCTATGAACATTTTTCCATGTTCTAAGATTTACTATACTAAGTCTTGACAAGTGGCAGTTTCTAAAACAGTAGCTCCAAGGTGGAATCTGAAACAACATGAATGAACTTTTCACATTATCTTATATTTAAATTCATTTCACTTTCAAGGGATATTTTACCCCTGTATACTTTCATGACATCCTGCATCGGATAACTGTAAATATTACTTATCTGAGCTATACTCATTTTTCAAATGTTGACACATTTCATTATATAAATATATATATTTAGAAATATGTTCAGTTGCCACCAATCTTAACAGAAAAGCATTGAGGTGTTAGGAAGCTGAGCAACTCTTAATCGTAGTGATGACAGACTCATTTTGTTCATTTTTGGGAAAGTATCTGCCAAACACTCATTTCTGAATAAATGGAATGTCGACTATTCTTTCAAAAAAAAAAAAAAATAGCACTGCACGAAACAGTCACTAACTCAGTTTGCCCACGAGCGAGTGCACAGATACTTTTTCTTGAGACAACCAGTCTATTTTACATGAAGTAGAAGTGTTCCATATCTATTTACCATTTCATCACACAAAATATTTAGATATTAAAAATCTCAAGGGGGCCCCCCTGGTGGCGCAACCGGTTAAGTGCAGAGCTGTGGAGCTGTTGGAAGCTGCAGCATGAGCTCGATGCCCAGCCAGGGAGATTCCCAGTCAGGGAGATTCCCACATGACATGGCAGACCCCTCCTGCCTCGCCTGCTGCTCCCCTCAGCAGTGTATTTCAGTCCATCTACCTGTTCTGCTCCCCACTCTGTCTCCGGTGCACCCTCTCACTGCCCCACACCTCTGGCCTATACCCCAGCTTGTATGCATAAATAAATCTTAAAAAAAAATTAAAAAAAAACTCAAGGGTTGAGATTTAATAAAAATTACATTTTAAATTAAGTGTTTTTTTACTTTTTTCCACATTCTTAAGTGAAACTAGATTTTAATTTTACACAGCAAAAATGCAGCTATAAGGAATATGATAATTGCTGCCACTACCTTCATTTGTGGAAAGGCACCTTTGCTCTTTTTTTTTTTTTTTTTTACAGATTTATTTTTTATTTATACATACAAGCTGGGGTACAGGCCAGAGGCATGGGGCGGTGAGAGGGTTCACCAGAGCCAGAGTGGGGAGCAGAACAGGCAGATCAGAAATACACTGCTGAGGGGAGCAGCGGGCAAGGCAGGAGAGGTCTGTCACGCCATGTGGGATTCTCCCTGGCCGGGTGTCGAACTTGCGTCGCCGCTGCCGACAGCTCCACAGTGCAGCGCTTAACCGCTGCGACACCCGAGAGGCCCAAGCACCTTTGCTCTTTACAGCTCTTGCAGCATCAGTGTAAATATCAAAACAATGAAAAAAGTAAATAATGTCTCAGAGCATTATTTAAATAGTCTGACCCCAGAGATTCCCTAAAAGTATTTTAGAGACTCCAAAGAGCCTGAGGAACATATTTTGAGCATTACTGCACTAGCTCAAAACCATTCTTGGTTTCTACACCCACAGTTTCAATAGTCTATTAAACACCCTATTAGTGTTGCTAATATAAGAATGACTATTGGTCATTTTCCTTCCTTTTCCTCCAATCTGCTCCTTTTAAAATTTCTATCACAGGCATCAACAGTACACATCATTCAAGTCAGAATCTAAGAGTCAATCTTGACTTTTCTTTCTCCTAATACCTTATGTCTATTTATTCACTAAATCTATTCTTTTACATATATTCATATCTTTCTAATACTATTAAGATTGAGTTAGTTCCAGCATCTCAAAAAAAAAAAAAAAATGCCCTACAACTGGTTTTCATCACCCAACCTCCTCTTTTTCTCATTTTTCACTCCCCTACAAAAAGTTTACTTTTTAAAAAAGAAAGTTTAAATGATGCAATATTGAGAAAGAAGGCTCTGTTCACACTATCCTGGCCTTAACTCCTTATTCTGTCGTTTTCCAGCTGAGAGACCTTGGCAAAGTACTCAGGTTCCCTGTGTTATACTGTTTGCCTTTGTTAAAAAAAATGCAAAATCATTTATCACATATGGTTTCAAAAACAGAATGAGATAATTCATATAATGTGTTATAAAGACAAATTCATAGAGTGTTATCACATAAACTGACATCTATCAAGTTGTTAATAAATGTTAAAGATACTTTTTGTCAATTTCCTCCATAAAAATTCTCTCACTTTCATTGTAAACCCTGTCTAACATGTCTTTCTCACTAGGACTATAACCTCCTTGAAGTTAGAGCTGTCAGGTACACTTTATGCCCTGGGCATAGCTCAGCACTTGAAAAATAGTAATGTATAATAATTATCAGTTAATGAACTCAAAGTTTTCTCTGAATTATCTACAAATGCAGGATTAGTTTTATTATTATATTCATTCTAACGTCTTCTCAGTTCCTTAAGATTCTAACTAGAGGGCCTCCCTGGTGGCACAGAGGTTAAAGACACAGCACTATCAAGAAATGGCCAGCCACTGCAACATTAGTTCAATCCCCAGCCATGGAGCTAATCACATGGCACAGCAGACCTCTCCTGTCTCACCCACTGCTCCCCTCAGCAATGTATTTTGGTCGATCTGCCTGTTCTGCTCCCCACTCTGTCTCTGGTGAATCCTCTCACCCCACCCCACCCCACTTCTGGCCTACACTCCAGTTCTTGTATGCATAAACAAATCTTTTAAAAAAACAAAGATTCTACTTAATTACCAGTTGAAAGTACATTGCAACATGTAAAAGAAAATAAGATAAATTATACATTAGTATTAACTTGTTAATATATTGCCCCCAATTGACAAAATCTTCTTTTGTATTTTTTACTGAGATCATTCAGAGATGCAGGTTCAGACCTTTTCAGATACATGTCATTACATCACACCCACCACCAAAGCACCAATAGTTTTCCATCATATCCCAATGTGCCTTCTCCCTCTTTTGTCCCTCTGTGTCCAAACTTAACCCACCCCATCTCATAGAGTTAATTCCATGGTTGGATTTCTGGGATTTGCTTGGTTTAGTTTTATCTGTCCTTTTGTTTTGTGTCTCTATATTCCATGTATGAGTAAAATCATCCAGTATTTGTCTTTCTCTTTCTGATTTATATCCCTTAGCATAATCCCCCTTCCAGTTCTATCCATGTTGTTGCAAACTTTCACCTTTCTTTTATAGTTGAATCATATTCTATTGTGCATATACCACATGTTTTTACAACACATTTCTTCTGAAGACTCATGAATGTCTTAACATATTCATGGGTTGCTTGAGGTTTGTCTGTAAAACTCACCAAAATTATATATAATTTTTAGTAAATATCATGTATGCATTTGGGGAGGGGAAGAATGTCTATTGCGCTCTTCATTATTTTCAAAAGTGGTCTGTGACCCAGACAAGGTTAATAACCACTGTTAGAGAAGATGGGAGATTAAAGAGTGCCATGAGTTGGCAGGGTCTCTGAGAGATATATTTTTTTCAGCATGCAAACTCTTTGGAACATGTCAAATCACACAATGAAAGCAACTGCCCGCTAGTGCTACATTATCTGAACTTCGAAAATAAATCATATGAACCTACAACCCTGAACTCAAGAACCTGACCTCTGAATGAGAGCCAATAAATAAAATCATTAAATCACAGTGCCAATTTTACTGCATGCTTCTGCACAGAGTACTCTGTGTTTGCTGCCAACATTGCCGAGGGCTTAAACAGCCTATAATCACAACCTTGGGTTTTGTTTGTGTGTGTGTACATTCTCCTCAATTTCCTCTTTGTGATCCAATTTAAACTAGTGAATAAATTTCAGAAAGCATACATATGCTACATGATACGTACTATAAATGTTCATTGTAGCACTACACATGTGATATAAAATGTGAATTGTAACAAGCAATATAAAATGGCTTATACAATATGGAATATATGCTCCATAACACTGTCTCCTAGAGAATATGGCTTTTCTACAGTAATAGTTTAACCCACATATTAAATGTAGATAATTCTACAAGATTTTTACAAGGAACATAATTTGAATGAAATCTTTATCTATAATTAAATTCACTTTTATTTCAATAACTATTCTTCTGGATCTTTATAACATTTAATAGGGATGTGTTATATTTAAGTTAGGTTTTTCTTTTATGTTGTTGTGATTTATAAATTATTTAAGTTCATCTAATGGACCTGGGTGTATATTATTTAAATCATCAGTATTTGTCAAAATAAAAGTATGATTGGAACCATATTTTTTTAGGAATTGGGAGTTGAATTTGCTTGCAGTATATGTTAAATGGTGTTCAGTTACAGGTTATCACATGAATATAAATCTGTTACTAAGTTGAAATTTTCTAAGGAATTGAGGTAGAAATAATATGGCCATATTATAGCATAAACATTCTGAAATCAAACACACTGATTAAAATTCAGAGGGTTGCCTTTAAATTTGCTAATGAAAGAGTCATCACACTGAAATAATCATTATCAACTTTTCCACCTTTATATCTGTTCTTGTCTGCTTCATAAAAATTAGAAAATTATATGCAAAATCTTTCCATTAGTGTACTGCTAAAGTTGTAAATTTAAAAACAAATCAGAGAATATGAAAGTTAAGATCCTCTTAGTAACATTAACTTGTCCAACATTGATTATATATAATTCCTGAATTGCTGGTTAGTGTTCTAAATGTACACTTTATTATAAGGCAGAAGAAATGTAAGGAAATTAATGCTGTTATGAAAACTCTAACATTTCACTTTCTTGAGTTATGAAGGTTAAAATTTGCAATCCTAACATTGTATTAGCATGGGATTCTGCAATTTAATAAAATAGACTCGTTGGAAAAAATGAACTATGTTTGCTCAGTAAAAATGATGCCTATTTTCTTGAATGGAACACTTACAGCACCTGGATTTAAATCAACAGATGAAAACTTGAATGAATTAGTAGTTTTTATAAACTCTGATAAAGTTACCTCATAAGCTGGCATTATTATATGTCAGCAAAATCTCTAAAACATTATCTATATATCAAGATAATAAAATTCTCATAAGGGGCTCCCTGGTGGCTCAAGGTGTCAAGTCTCAGCACTATGAAGCTATCGGCAGCCACTATAGCATGAGTTCAATGCCCGGCCAGGGAGCTAACCCACATGGCACAGCAGCCCTCACCTGTCTCACCCGCTACTCCCCTCAGGAGTGTATTTCAGTGGATCCGCCTGTTCTGCTCCCCACTCTGTCTCTGGTGAATCCTCCCACCACCACCACCTCCCACACCCCTGGCCTACACCCCAACTCTTGTATGCATACCTAAATCTTTTAAAAAATTCTTATAAAATGTAGATACATTTATGCCATATACCTCAAAAATATAATTTAATTACTATAATTACTTCTTGAGGAATAATAAATAACATTTAGATTTCATTAATCTTATGCTATCTGGCATTTTCCATGTCTACAATGAGCCACAGAAGTAAAGTGGAGTAAAACATAACAAAACAACATAAATGAAGAGTCAAGAGGGGCTCAAGAGGGCCAAATGCTTTGTACATTTTATTCAATGACACATAAAAAAATCCAGAACACTATCTGAGCTACAATAACAAATGAAAAAAATACATGTTGAGATACTCAATTAGTGTGGTATCTTAAAAAACATGAAAGTTCAAAAGTCTCCCATTATTATACCAGGCACTACATTCATTCACATACTCAACAAACATTTATTGAGTGTTTAATGTATTATTATGGGCTCTCTAGGCAGGCTATTTGTGCTCAAATCCTGCTCTATTGCCAGTGATAGACTGAATAGTAAAGCAACACACCTGCCTTCTGAAAGCATTAAAATAAACTACAGGAATTAAGCAGGAAGAGTAAAACAATTACACATACAATATTAGAAATATACAATATTCTATTTCTAAAAAGAAGAGGTAAGGATAACCGCTAAGGAAGTTCTTGAGATTGGGAAATACAAGGTCAAAACACCAGTACATTTGGTTTCTGATAAGAATCTGCCTTCTGGTTGACAGATCACACCTTCTCTCTGTACCTTCACATTGTGAAAGGGCCAAACTAGCCCTCTGAGCTTCCCTTTTTTTAAGGGCACTAACCCCATTCACAAGGGCTCCACCCTCAGGATCTAATCACTTCCCAAAGCCCTCCTCCCATACCATCTCATTAGGATGTCCACATAGGGATTTTGGGAGGATACAAACATTCACAGCAGGAAGAAAACTGTCCACATTCATCTGTAACAATAACTTCATTCTGTTATATGGTGGTTTGAAGTGGACGAAGAGAAATTTTTACCATATTTGAAATCAAGGTGGCAACATATTGAGTATTCAATAATTCTCTATTTACCATCCAGAAAAAATACCTTTTAGTGTCAAACACTTGAGCTTCCTTCTTGAGGTATAAATATTACAATAATTAATTAAGATAAATGTCACTCATAAGTTATAGCTTCAATCAAAAATAACTATGGGACTTTGAGGCCAGCAAACATAACTCACTGGTTTCATTGCCTCACATTTCCTCACTGGACTATAAGCCTCCAGAAGTAAAGAACTATGTGGGAAGTGATGATTCATGTCCTCCTCCTATCCAGAGCAGAGCATAAAATAGCACTTAGTATGTACTATGGAAATGACAGCTCATATTAACAATTCTGTTCATGTCAGTCAATGGAATAGCCAAAGAAGCTTCCCTTACATTTTCATCAAGACAGTATGCTAGATTATGCAATATGTAATAGAGATACCAAAGCTCCAGTAAAGTAGGAGTAATTAATATAAAGGAAGAGAAAGAGGAATGGGGGTGGGGAGGGGAAGAGGAGAGAAGTGAAGAGGAAAAAGGGTAAGAGGAATCAAAAGAAAAAAAAAGAAGAGAAAAATTTAAAGACTACTCAATTTCAGCATAAGTATACATTTTCTTCATATTTGGAAAGTTAACATTTTACTTACTTAAATTATCTTTTTATTTATCAAGTATGACATGGGGTATCTTAATCTGTCTAGGCCATAACCTTATCCATGTCAAGATACTCATTAAAATAACTAATATTTTTTAAAGAAAGGAATAAAAATAATTAGTAACTCATACTCTCATTTTCACCTAATCCATGAATTTCAACTACTGCATTTCCTTTGGGTTGATTTAAAGCAAAGATTTTAAGAAACATAATCTAACAGAGTGATAAAGCAACATCTACAAAATGGAGAAAATATTTGCAACTCATCTATGTGCTACCTAGACTAATAGAGTACTAAAACTCAACAATAAAAAACGAAATAACCCAAATAAAAAATAGTCAAAGGACTTGAATTGGCATATCTTCCAAGAAGATATCAAAATAACCAAGAAGCATATAAATGATGTCCAACATCACTATTAAAGAAATGCAAATCAAAACCATAGTGAAATATCACACATGCTCCTCAAGATGGCTACTATCAGAAAAACATGAAATAATCAACATTGGCAAGATGTAAAGAATTTGGGACTCTTGTGCACTATGGGTAGGTATGTAAGATAGTACAGATGCAAGTGAAAAAAATACACTTATGCCTCAAAAAAATGAAAACAGAATTATCATTTGATCCAGCAATTGAACTCCTGTATTTATATTTCAAGGACCTGAAAGCAGCATCTCTAACAGAATTTGTGCACCATGTTCATCTCAGCCTTATTCACGGGAGTTAAAGGTTATCAATGGATGAATGGTTAAGTAAAATACAGTGTATACATGCAACAGACTATTATTTAACCTTCAAAAGGAAGAAGAAATTCTGACATGTTACAAAATGGATGAACTGTGAAGATATTATGCTAAGAAAATGATGCTAAGAAAGATACTGCATGAGTCCATTTACATCAAAGATCTAGAGCAGTCAAATTCTAAGAAGCAGAAAAGTATAACACAGGTTGCCAGGGTATGGGGAAGGGTGAATAAGAGGGATTAGAGAGTTCAAAGGGTATAGCAAGATTTTTCATCATTGAGCAAGATGAAAAAATGCTGGACATTGGTTGCACAGCCATGCAAATAGAAAACTTGTCCACTTAAAAACAGAAAGTGGTAAATATTACATGCACTTTACATTTAAAAATAATGCAAGCTTTAGTAAAGAAAATTTTTTGAAATGTCTCAATTTTACTACTTAGGTTGAAAAGCAAACCATGAGGTGAAAAATATATGACTAGTTATATTCAAATGAAGACTAAAAACCAATCGACCATTCATACCTGAAACTGTAGTACTTTTTATACAACCAAACTAGCTTTTTGGCATCTGAACTATATTGTCTTGGTTCTCTGAAGGAACTGTCTCACAATTTTCTCTGTAAAATTATATATTTGTTTTTTAGATAAGAGAAACTTTAACTCTTTTCTTTTTTAAAAGCATGACCTACTCAATATTTAAATCAAGATCAATTCAACATTTCTTCCCTTAGGAGGACTTTTCCCTTTGCCCTGAGCACTCAAACCTTTGAGCTACCAATAAGTCTTCCAGGTAACTTATTTATTGCATTCACTGCCCAGTTAGATTTATATTAGCTGTGAACACCTTTAGGATAAGAAGGTTTCATATCCATCTGTGTCCCAAGCACTCAGTCAAGCATCAGAGTAAAAAGATGTTGAAGTTATCTCTTATAAAACTGCCCTATTAAATAATTGCAAAATAAGCTCAACCTTACGGGGGGGGTGGTGGAGGTGGTGGAACCAACTTTCTCCTTCTTTTTACTAAACAATATATGACTTTTAAAAGTAGTATAATTTTGTTTTTTCTCTTTTTAACCTCAGTGCAAGAAGCCAAATGCCAAAAGTTTGTCCTAAATAAAAGTTTATTCCTAGCATTAGTAATCTAGTATGAGTAATATGGTATTATTCCACCACTAACCCATTCTGTCTTATCCTTGTGTCTGTGCTATTGTAACATTATCTTGTTATAAATGGCCTCAAGTCTATTTTGGAAGAAAGTGCGATATGATTAAAATATGTAAAATATGCAATATGAGGTGCTGTTTTAAAGCTGTTCTCTTTAGTTCCCTTTCTTTGTTCCATGAATAATGTTTCCTGCATCACAGTAGAATCCTAAACAGCTGTGCTCTCATTACTGCAATATCTGTTCTTATACACTTTATCTTGTCTGGCTCAGTTCTGAGTAGGCGGTATAGTCTGTTCTCCATAATTTGTTTTCTAATGTATATCCACTTGTGTGTCATATTACTTATTCTATTTTTCCTTAAACTGTGGCTAAATTAAGCTATTTTTCAAAGTAATAAGACAATCTAGTCAAGACCCTTTCCATATAAGATATGCACATATTAGTTGGTATAATTACTACAAGAGGAAATATGATTACCTTCATAACAATCTTAAACTGCAGAATTTAGGGGGCCTGTTTCTAGATTCAGATTTTGGATTAACTGTGATTCCAAAGGAAAGTGATTTGACTTAGTACTGGATTCCCTGAAAAGTTCTTACCAACTCCAAATGCCTCATGGATCCATCAGTAATGTCTAGAAAGACAGTTGAGGGGCTAAAGCCTTGCATGGCAATAAGCATAAATACTCATTTGCATGTGCACAGGCATCTGTTTATACATTGCTTTCCATAAAAAGAAGGTACCCTAAATATCACATAAAAATAGTCACCCATTCAGATTAATATAAAATAAAAAATTCAAATTATAGAAATCAGGATTACACTTAACATATGCTATAAACCTCTCAATTAAATGAGTTCTCAGCACTTTATTGTTTAGGGTTTAAAATAACATAGCTACAAATACAGCTTCTAAATAGTCACAAATTTCCCATCTTGGTATCCACTGTAGACCTTAGTCTGGTCCGACTTGCCTTTCCTGTTTATTTATTAGAACTACTTATGCTATAGAAATTAAAGTCAATTTCTCAGACTAATTTCACTTTTGAAATATATTAAACTCATTCCTACTCTTACTGTTATTTGTTCCACGAAAAACATAACAGTTTTGGGGGCAAATCAAATTTTTCCTGTCTTGCAAGTCATGCGTCTATAGTCCAGAAGCATTATCTGTTTATCTAGTACACAGATAGTTAAAATGAATTATCTATTTACTACATTTTTATAGTAACACAGAGTTCATATCTAACTTCCAATTTAACATCAAGCAATACATCAATCTGGCACAGACTAGCTCGTTCATCCAAAAGCATTCTCCTCCTTGACACACAGTAGGGCTGCATCCTCTAGTCTCTTAGCATCTGCATGGACCATAGGACTAATCCTAGTCATCAGCATGTGGACAAACTTTATGTACACCACTTTGAGGTCTGACTCTTACAGCTTTTGAAACTGTTTTGCACTTTCCTTCTTTGTACTTTTCTACTGGTTACACACACAGGGGATTCAACAACAATGACAACACTCTAGAGGATGGCAGAAATTCTAGGTGCTTCCATGACTGTATGCAATGAAGCTTCTCCCTCAGCCCTAATATTCTACTTCATATGATATTTTGGGTCATAGTTTTTAACTCTCCTTTTTTATCATAAAGACTGGGAATATACCTTTTAAATATTCCCTGCTCGTAAAAATTCTCTACATAACCAAGTACAACTACAACTCCTTAATAACATTCATTCAACATGAGCATATTTTTAATAGAAGTGTATACTGTCTTCGAGCTTGTGATATTATTATCATTCAATTGCACGTATACTGGTATTCATTAGGTATTCTAAATATTTATTTTAAATATTGATATGCTATTCACTGATCATGTTTAATGACGTACCCATACAAAAGTAAAGAACTAACACTTGCATCAGAACTCACTATAAAAAGAGTTTGATAATATCCAAATTTTCTTTTCCTGGAAATACTGCAGAAAGTTAAATAAAGACAGAAATTGAAATAAAGAAAATCTCTGAGTTCACAAACTCGTTGTTCAGTCACAGAAATAACACACAGTGTATAAATGAGTTCATGAATCACTTGTCAGTGGTGATAGGAATAAAAATCTTTTACCACGGAAGTCTATCTTTTTTACAGAACCTTGTAAATATGTTCAATATTGGAATCTCTACTTTGAGGGCGGGAACCAACATTCATTGAATGCTTATTCTTTTTTTTAATATATATATTTTTACTGCTATTTATATCTTTTACATTTTGTATTCCCCTTGGGTAACCCACCACCAATTCACCCATGATCCATCTCTGTGGACCCTTGTGTCCTTTTCTACTCCATTTTGTGCCCTTATACCTCCCTCCACCCCCGTTGAGCGTCTCTCTCCTATTTGGTTTCCCTATAGTCCTGTTATAAGTGAAACCATTCGACTTTTCTTTCTTTCTGCCTTATTTTGCTGAGTATGATCCCTTCTAATTCCATCCATGTCGCTGCATGAATGCTTACTCTATGCCAAGTGCTTTACATAAATCATTGTACTTGCCCTTCACAGTGAGGTAATTATTTTTACACCGATTGAAGAGATCAAACACCTAAATGAAGAACTCAGCTCACAAACGGCAGAACCATGACTAGAACCCACACCTGTCTTCTTTCTTATGTATTTTTTTTAAGATTTATTTTTATTTATTTATGCATACGAGAGCTGGGGTGCAGGCCAGAGTGGGAGGGGAGCGTGAGAGCATTCACCAGAGTTGGGAGCAGAACAGGTGGGTCTACTGAAATACACTGCTGTGGGGAGCAGTGGGCAAGACAGAAGTCTGTTGCGCCATGTGGGTCAGCTCCCTGGCTGGAGATCCAACTTGTGCTGCAGTGGCTGGAGATAGTTTGATATTGCTGAGACTTTAACCCCTGTGCCACCGGAGGCCACTTTTCTTACTTTTTTTCTGTACACACAATTCTCATTAGCACATCTCGATATACTTTTTTATGACACTTTGTGTTTGAAATACAGTATTTCTCTATTCTGAATATCAATACCTATGTTATTTATTATTTAATGAGTTCCTACATTGTGCTAAATATAGAAAAGTTTTAAAAGTCATAGATTGTCTTATCAAAAATGTCATATTGAAAGATGGTCACGTTATTATTATGGTTGTTCCTATACCATTTTCCTTCTCTCTTTCCTGTAAATTCTAGCTTTTAATTATCTGTCAGATTATATTGCTCATTTCCTTCATTGTCACAGTCATTTACTGACCTTGCAATTAACTTCTCCTTGTTTCTTGCTATGTCAGCTTCTGCTGTCATTCTTTCAGGCCTGACTCTTATTAATTATTGACAATTTCAAAATATACATATATGATCCTTCATAAAATCTGGCATTTAATTACATGATCTTCTTCCCTAAAAGTATCTTATCTTCCATGTTATCACAGATACCTGAGGAAGAGGCTCATTGGAAGCAGTTATACTTTGGGGGGTATATTTTGGGGGGCCCAAAAAGAGTTGTTCTGTGTTTCTGTTGGGGGGAAAAGGGGACGTCTGCGGCAGACTCCACGGGAAGGTTTGTGGACCCCCGCCTCAGGCAGGAGATATCCGAGACCCCTGGGGCTGCGGATCCCAGAATTCCATCATCATCCAGAAGAGGGGATTGCCGGAAACTGAGGGGTGGAGTTAAGCGGACATGTTGGCTATATAACGAGGGCTTTTGACCTTGGGGGGCTCTTGCTTCTCAACGGGCTACAGCATGCCATTGGAGTTTCCAGCTCTTCGGATCTGGTAGGACATATTTGGAAATTTATCTCTCTCCCTCACTTTCTCTTTTGTCCCCGAGTTATTCATTTTTTTTATTTCCCTTCCTTTTGTAAATAAACCCTTTTATTAACCTTTTTGTGAGTGCCTGCAATTGTTCTTATTATAAGCCCTTTTTAAGCGCACGGGTGAGAACCCACAGTCAGGCACCCCACTGTATATCGGGGTTGCCCTGTAACAGTTCCAAGGACTTAACTTCTTAAGCTATAACACTTCATCATCTAGACTACAACAGGATTTTAGCTAGAGATCACACATTGTCCATTATAGCTGATCTCTAACTAAAGTAGTAATATTAAGGTAGCTTAAGAAAAATATACCCATTTCCTAAAGTAGAAATAGAAATGATTCATAAAACCCTGTACCTATATCTCAATGCTGGATGGAGTCCTAAACTGCTAAGTGTAAAACAGTCCCAGCACCTTGGATGCCCTACTGTCAGTGTTGCACATGCTGTAGTTACACTTCAAGTTAGAATCCTTTTTACTTCTCATTTAAATGTATACCATCCTTTAATTTACTAAGATAAAAAATTTGGCTTCATTTCAGTTTTTCCCCTTTGCTTGCATTCATTTTCAATTTGTGAGGAATCTTGTCATAATATCTTTAAATGTATCCAGAACTCAATCACTTCTCTAAACTTCCTTTGCTACCATGTTGCTACCAAGCCTTCATTATTACTCAGATAATTACTTGTAATTGGGAAAACAGGAAACCACCTGTATGCAAAATATTTTAATATAACAGCCAGAGTGATCCTTGTAACATGCACATCAGATCAAGTCTGGGCTCTGTTCCAAACCTTCTATGCCTTCCACTTTTCAAAGTAAAACTCAAGTCATTTTAAGCATCTGCAAGGCACTCCCATGACCACAAGATCCACAAGTTTCCATTTCCTTTCTGATCATTGAGAATTTCTTCCAAATGATTTACTCATTCACCTCTGCTCTGGTGCATCTTCCTCTCAGATCACGTTCCTCCAGACCACCTCTTGGCTATTTCCCTGAACTACTGCAAGTCTTTTCTCAGATGCCACATCCTCCATGATGCTAACTCTAGGCACCTAAATAAAAAATTCAACCTGACCCACACCTCCGTCCTCTGTGTATGTTTTCAATAGCACTAATCATTTTCTCCTATCTAAACCTGAAAAAAAAAATTGAAAGCATTGTTTCATTTCAATACTGAAATCATTTTGTAAGTTTTCTTGTTACAAAACAATAAGGGTGACAGAATAGCATTACCAAAATATATGAGGCCTATTGAAAGAGAATTCACAAAATGTCTGCGTTAGAGAATTCCACTAGTAACTTCCAAACAGCAATATACTGTCTGTCAGAAATCCACTTTCACATTAGAAAGATGAAGACAAGAATAAAAGCAAGAACAAACATAATTTAGGCAAAGCCAACCTCTAAAAAATTTTCTGTCCAAAATAATTCTGAAAAAGAATGACCCTATCATTCAGAACAGTCGCTGTACTTTCAATGACTATGTGGGTGAAAAGAGGTATGAAAAAGAAACAAAACCCTGTGTCTAAAGTGTGAGTGTTTTTCATATTTTAATTATGCTTTGGACTTCTTGTTGTGACACACTATGATACAAACAAAAGTAATAAAATTATGAGACAATGAAATATTCATAATTAGGATTCCTAAAGACAACACAGCAATCATGAAAAACAAACTAAGTACTTAGTGATATCACTAAACTCTCCAAATTTCTGAAGATCTTCATATCAGAGTTCTCTTGTATAAAGATGTTATATTTAATGGATAAAAGGATGATTTTTATTGGGCCTCCCCGGTGGCGCAGTGGTTAAGCCCTGTGCTGTGGAGCTGTCGGCAGCGGCGAAGCGAGTTCGACGCCCGGCCGGGGAGAATCCCACATGGTGCAGCAGACCTCTCCTGCCTCGCCCGCTGCTCCCCTCAGCAGTGTATTTCTGGTCTGCCTGTTCTGCTCCCCACTCTGTCTCTGGTGAACCCTCTCACCGCCCCACGCCTCTTGCCTGTACCCCAGCTTGTATGTAAAAAAAATAAATAAATAAATAAAAATAAAATAAAATAAAAAGGACGATTTTTATTACTGTGAGACTCTGAGATGTAAAACAGCTTGACATTTTTGATTCACCATGTCGGCATATCATGTTCCAATAGGCTTTATTCTGTGCAGCTCAATAAATACTTTTCAAACTTCAAAAGAACACTATGTCTTGGAATGATTTCTCAGAAGGGACATGTTCTTAATACTAAGTCAGAAAATAGAAAAACTTCATTTACCAAACAATAAACATCACTCATTACTACTTTTATAAACTGATTCTCACTGAGTGCGTTTCCCCCAAAGACTTATTATACTTGTGTTGTTTTGTCTTTACATACATACTGCACCTATGTGTGTTTGCTTTTACTTCCATACATGCATGCGTGTGGAAGTGCACTTTTATACACACATACACATGAGTTTTGTGGGTCTGGAAAGTTAGTTATAGAAATATTGTCACAGGGTGGTCCCCAGAAAAAGGGTGTGTTCCAGGTTCCCTGCCCCACCCAAGGGAGGGTGGAGCTGAGCAAGAGAGATAAGAAGCTGGAGAAGAGAGAAGGAGAGACAGACACAGAGGAGACACAGAACAGACAGGAGAAGGAAGGAAGAAGGATGGGGAGCCAGGAGAGACACATGGAGCAGAGAGTTATACAAAGAAGCTGCACTGGCCTGGACTGAGACAGATGTGGGTGAGAGATCCGTGGGGATGTTAACTATGACAATATTGATCTTGGTTGTGATTTTGTTCTTTAACTCCCAGAATTGTCTGGCTGTTTCTGACCCTTTTCTATGGGTCCCTGCCAAAAGGCATTTTAGACTCGTGGCAGGGTTTCGGGCCTTGCTTTGGGCCAATCCCATTTGGGCGGACTTTTACACATGAGGGGTTGGGTAACTTTGGATGCTTGATTTAGAAACTATATTCTTTGTCTTCTCTGTCTTTTCTAATTGTATTAATGTTTCTTTCCACTTAAGGTCTTGTACGATGCAGCAGATGGCAGAACCTATTCAGAATGGGCAGGATTGGGGGTTCTGGGGTGCCCCTCTTCCCTGCCCTGTAATAATATGACTTTAGAATGGGAGGGGGATACTGGTAATCTATTTCAACCTACAGATTTTACTAATGTAGAAACAAAGACTTAAATTGACAGAGATGTAAATTTAAATTTACATCCTAAATTTACAGAGATGTAAATACATAGACCCCAGCTCATCTGACACTGCATTGTGCTCTTCCTCATATCCACACTGCACACTCTTAGCTGATAGAGCCTCATTAAAATGGAGTTTTGTTAGTCCCTGGTGTTTTACGCCATATATTTTAGGCTTGATAATCTTCCCTTGAATTGGAAGTTAATGGACTATGGTGGAGGACAATGGCTATGCTGGTGGTGGGTTCTGTGCAAGGGAGGAAGAACCCTCAAAATGATCTTGTCTCAGATGAGTGGATTTGGTATAATACCCTCCCTCTGTATTCTGAACTTTGTATACAACTTTATCATTGTTATAATTTTTTAAAAATATTCTATTTAATAAGACATTACCTCTGGATGGTGGGATTGAGCAGAGTTTAAATTTTTTTCTACATTTTTCTTATTGTATTTTTCTATAATAAAAGTGTATTGCCTCTGAAATATTAAAAGAAATATTAAAATATATTGAAACAAAAAATGTCAACTTTAATTGTAAAAATTAATATCTGCATGAAAATTCATTTACATATCCTACATGTTTTGAATTACTTGCAAAGGTTAAATAAGTAAAAAAAAAAAAAAAAAGAAAGAAAATTGTGGTTAGACTGGCAGCTGGAAAAAAATAATACTATATAGTTGCTTTATTTCGAAAAGAAATACTGGTGAGCCTCCCTGGTGGCACAACGGGTTAAGTGCAGCACTATGAAGCTATCCAGAGCCACTGCAGCACAAGTTCAATCCCCGGCCAGGGAGATTTCCACATGGCGCAGCAGATCTCTCCTGCCTGGCCCCCTGCTCCCCTCAGCAGTGTGCTTCAGTCCATCTGCCTGTTCTGCACCCCACTCTGTCTCTGGTAAACCCTCTCATCACCCCACACCTCAGGCCTACACCCCAGATTGTATGCATAAAGAAATAAATCTTACAAAAAAAAAAAAAAAAGAAGGGCCTCCCTGGTGATGCAGCAATTAAGTGCTGTGCTGTGGAGCTTTTGGCAGCAGCAACTCAAGTTTGACACCCGGCTGGTGAGATTCCCACATGGCAAGGCAGACCTCTCCTGCCTCGCCCACTGCTCCTCTCAGCAGTGCATTTCCGGAGATCTGCCTGCTCTGCTCCCCACTCTCTCTGGTGAACCCTCTCACCGCCCCATGCCTCTGGCCTGTACCCCAGCTTGTATGCATAAATAATCTTAAAAAAAAAAGATATGGTATATAATGGAGTGAAAAATTATTTAAAAAAGAAAAGAAATACTATTTAAAACATATGGGTCACAATCTGCAGTATATATATACTTGCAGACATCTATTGTCTCTGTTTTCCTTATATATTATTGATAGTTTCACAAAGAAAGTTGAAGGCATGTCAAACCAAATGCTAACTAAATTACCTGTAATACACAGCCAATCCTCCCATTTCATGTAAGAACAAGTAGACAAATCCTTTTGGAGAGAAAATAATTTCTTGGACCACTGTCTGTTCCAATTTTAATGTTCATGATAATTATCTATTGGTCCTTTAAAAAACAGTGTTTTGGGGCACTCCCTGGCGGCTCAAGTGGTTAAGTCTCAGCACTATAAAGCTATTGGCAGCCACTCCAACAAGAGTTCCATCCCCATGTGGGAGCTGACCCACATGGAACAGCAGACCTCTCCTGTCTCGCCCGCTGCTCCCCTCAGCAGTATATTTCAGTAGATCTGCCTATTCTGCTCCCCACTCTGTCTCTGGTGAATCCTCTCAACCCTCCCCACACACACACACCTCTGGCCTGCACCCCAGCTCTTGTATGCGTAAATAAATCTTTTTTAAAAAAATACAGTTTTGGACTTCCTTGGAAATTCCACCCACCTGCACTTACTTAGAGAATTTTACAAGTGTCCTAGTGGATATATTTAGTCATTGGGTGTATCCTAGACACTACATTTCTCCTTTTTATTCTGCCTGCAATCTATCATAAGTACAATTGATTGTTTTAGGAAAGTACTTATTTCCAGGAGAACAGGAATTACTGCTTTTTCATGGGGATGGATTTTACTGACTTAATCAAAGTATAGAATCTGAATGGTTTGCAAATATCTAACATGAATATTATTGCTACTACCTATATCCCCCTGCTAATGAAACCACATAAAATATAAATTTCTACCATACATGGAACCTGCCTTCTAGAGAATAATGTCTTTATAGGGGAAAAAAGATACAGGATAAGAAGTTACAAGACAGAATATTCAACAGAACTGAAAATGTGGACCTTTCATGTTGGGTGACAGTGTGGATAATCTAAATTTAAAGGAAATCTCAAGAATAGGAGACTGGATTAGGGAAGCAGGATGATTATTAAGAATCACACATACTCCAATTTGGAAATGTCTGTAGCCATTATCCAATTAAGTTATCCATCTAATCCTTAAATAAATTATACAATATTCCTGACAGGGAGTGATGATTTCTGATTGAAACCTTCTGATGACAACTGAATGAGATGGAGCATATTTTAAAGTGTAACTGTGTATTCCACATTAAGCTTTAGTAAGCAAAAATCAACTAGGATGCGGGGCCTCCCTGGTGGTACAGCAGTTAAGCGCTGCGCTGTGGAGCTGTTGGCAGCGGCAACGTGAGTTCAACACCTGACCAGGGGAGATTCCCACATGGCACAGCAGACCTTTCCTGCTTCACCAGCTGCTCCCCTCAGCAGTGTATTTCCATCGATCTGCCTATTCTGCTCCCCACTCTGTCTCTGGTGAACTCTCTCGCCGCCCCATGCTTCTGACCTGTACCCCAGCTTGTATGCATAAATAATTTTTTTTTAAAAAAGCTAGTTCTTTAAAAAAAAATCAATTAGGATATATGGGTTGAAGTTTTTATATTATAATTTTTACAGTCTAGCAATATTAGTTGTGATATTGCATTTTTGTGCTTCCCTAAGTTTGATTAAGTGTTTAAGTCCAACAGGAAAAATCCATGATTAAAATGAATGCAGTAATTAAACTGTGCTTCTGTTGTGGTAACTTTGGGAAGTTTTACTATTAAATGGCAATCCTCATACTATTGCAGTCAGGGACAGGAAGAAGGAAAAAAAAAAATCTATGGGCTCACAGTGATCTGCTGTCAGGTCATTTATATGCTTCCTATCTGGATTATGTCTTGAAATACAACTTCATTCTTCCAGGCTTTACCTCCTCAGTGAGGGGAAAGGTAGGATTTGACAGGGACCTTCAAGGAGTCATCTCTAATTTGGTGCTTGTCAACTTCACCTTGGAGAATACATTCCTGAGACAGTCTCCTACTCTAGGGGAAAGAGTAGGAGGAATGGGAAACACTAGTTTTTCTTTATTTTCTACAGCACAGACTAAACGCTTATGCTTAAAGAACTTACCTAGTAAGACCAAGCATGCTCATTTACCATGCCAGGTCCAAGAGTATTGTAGATCAACAGTTTCCCACTGCTGTCCCTAGGATCCTCTTAAAATTTTAAGCAGAAGTGCATATTCCTTTGTCTCTATAGCAGGCAAGTCCTCACAGTGCAAACTCTGTACACCTTTGCAAACCACCCATAGTGCCCAGACTTATAGGACGAAAACTAGAATATGGTAAGTATCACTTTATGGAGTGTCACTGACTGGTTTGTAGGCTCTCAGAAGGCAAATTTTACTCCTGACCTTGCTTGAAACGTCTAGCCTTCAGAAACAATTACTCTCTCTCTATAGCATGTAAGTAACTACAGAAACATAATGGATCTATTCCAAACAAATGAGAGAGATCAAAAGAACTAATTTTGTAGATTTCTTATTAAAAGTATTAGAAAACTACATTTGTTTATTAGGCAAAGTGAAACTAATGACTCTATAACAACTATCAAGTGATTTTAGTCTTAACGTTTACAACAGGCAGAATAAATATAATCACTCTTGGAAATGGCATCCATTTAAATATTTCAACATTTCTACTTAATGTTTGAATATTCTACTTCTTAGTTTAACTTGATGTTGTTATTTAACCCTTTTGATGTACATATGATATGAATTCAAGAATCCTTGTTTCAATTCTAAATAAACTTAGTCATTTTTTTCTGTGTATCTTTTTTTTTTTTAAAGATTTATTTTATTTATACATACAAGCTGGGGTACAGGCCAGAGGCGTGGGGCAGCGAGAGGGTTCACCAGAGACAGAGCGGGTAGCAGAACAGGCAGATCAGAAATACACTGCTGAGGAGAGCAGTGGGAGAGGCAGGAGAGGTCTGCCACACCATGTGGGATTCTCCCCGGCCGGGCGTCGAACTCGCGTCGCTGCTGCCCACAGCTCCACAGCGCAGTACTTAACCGCTGCGCCACCGGGAGGCCCTTTTTCTGTGTATCTCTTAATGAGCTGTCCACTGTAATCGAAAATTGAAATCAAAATGGTTTAAAGTGTCAAGCAAATAAGGGCCTCCCTGGTGGCACTGGGGTTAAGACGCAGCGCTATCAAGCTATCACCAGCTGCTGTAGCATAAGTTCAATTGGATGAGTTGGATTTCAGTAGATCTGCCTGGTCTACTCCCCACTCTGTCACTGGTGAATCCACCTTCCCCCTCCGTACCTCTGGCCTACACCCCAGTTCTTGTACACATAAATAAATAAGTCTTTAAAAAAAAAAAGTGTTAAGCAAATATACTATTTCAAGAGCCTATTTTTTTTCACCTACTATAATAGTAAAATTCTGGTTATAATCCATTTACAATAAACAAATATTATTATACTTACAGAACATTTTAAAATAAAAAATTATAACTTACTAACATAGTTTTAATATCTAAGGAGTCAAAAGATATTTTGGAAATGCCTTCAAGTACATGAAATGAAGTAGAATTTTAGCAATAACTTATTTTTATTAATGTCAGTTTTCAATTCTACTGAATCTGTAACAGGGTGATCCCCAGGAAAAGGGGAGGTTCCAGGTTCCCTGCCTCACCCAAGGGAGGGTGGAGCTGAGCAGGATTGATAAGAAGCAGGAGAAGGGAGAAGCTAGAAGGGAGACTGGAGAAGGAAGGCAGCAGGATGGAGGCCAGAAGAGGCCCAAGGAGCAGAGAGACATGGGAAGAAGCTGCTCTGGCCTGGACTGATTGAAGCAGATGTGGGTGAGAGACCGTGGGAAGGCTGACAACTGCAACATTGAACTTGATTTTGATTTTGCTCTTTTCCTCCCAGACTTGTCTGGCTGTTTCTGACCCTTTCCTATGGGTCCCTGCCAAAAGGTATTTTAGACGTGGGGCAGGCTTTTGGGCCTGCTTTGGGCCAATCCCATTTGGGGGGACTTTTACCTGCTAGGGGAGGGGTAACTTTGGGTACCTGATTTAAAAACTATATTCTTTGTCTTTTCTGTACTGCACACTAACTGTATTAAAGTTTCTTTCCACTAAAGGTCTTATATGTTTTGTTTTGATGTGGCGGATAGCAGAACCTGTTTAAAGCGGGCAGGTTTGGGGGTGCTGAGAGGCCCTTCTCCCTGCCCTTTAACAAATACAGTACCAGTATGTTATTATGGATGAATGGGTGAGTTTAGGTTTCTATGTGGATCAAAATAAACCAATTGCAAACAATCAGTTAAGTTTTAGGAGTCAAAACTTAAAGAATCAGTGTTCTACAAAAATATTAAATTATTTCCGGGCCTCCCTGGTGGTGCAGCGGTTGAGTGCTGCGCTGTGGAGCTGTCAGCAGCGCGCGATGCGAGTTCGATGCCCAGCTGGGGAGAATCCCACATGGTGCGGCAGACCTCTCCTGCCTTGCCCGCTGCTCCCCTCAGCAGTGTATTTCTGATCTGCCTGTTCTGCTCCCCACTCTGTCTCTGGTGAACCCTCTCACCGCCCCACGCCTCTGCTTGCCTGTACCCCAGCTTGTATGTATAAATAAATAAATCTTTAAAAAATAAAAAAAAAAGATTAAATTATTTCCAAAGATTTTTTTCTTGTATTTTTTTTTACCCTTCAAACTGTGCCATTATGTCTTAAGATCCTCAAATGCTTTACTGGAAATTATGTTTGCTGGTTTGACTAAGTTTGGGTTGCTTTTCAAAAAATGGGGTTGTATTTCTAAAAATCTGTACATCTTTTTCTTCTGATGATTGACAGCAACGATCTTCAGGGGAATAAATCTGAGTTTCAAAAGAAACTAACCTTTCCTGGCATCCAGCCAAGTGGTGAAGATTCATCTGAACATAATTACATCAATTAATCTGTAGTTATAATAATCTCTGATTATTATAAACTCTTGACAACTTAAAAACAAACACTATTTTATTTGATTCTTGCAAGAAGCCTATGAAGCAGTACAAGGAATGAATTATTAATACCCTTTTATAGATGGCTTAATCCTACTGAGCCTCAATTTTCTCAACATATCACAATAACCTAAGTAAATGGCTCAATCACACCCAGGTTCTCTGTTCTCCATCTCCACGGTCTTCCAACTGCACAGAAGATGAAGTCTAGAAGACAGCAAAATCACTAAAGACTGCTCAAACAACTCTAGACAGTTGTATTAGTTTATACGATATCTTAAAATGTATGTAAAGTGATATTATTTTGAATGTGTAAAATAATAAGTTGTCTTTATTATCTTGCCAAAATATGTTTGCTTAATTTCAAAAGACTTGTCTAGTTCTCTTTTCACTTATTATGAAATGATTTCATGTGAACCTTTACATAAAACTGTCAACTATTTAGGTTCTGTAAGTTAAAGTAGGTCAGCGATTAATCTCAATTTTTTGGTGAAAGGAAAAGGGGCAAGAGAGAAATTTTAAGCAACCAAGTTAACACTGATCTTTTATAATTTGTTTCTCTTTTGTACAACTCTCCATGTGGTCCTCTAGAGTAGGTTTCTGTCCCAAGTTTTATGAAAGACTCCTTTAAAAGAAGCTGCAAACTGGGATGCCAGAGTATTAAACATTCAGTGAAGCATTTAAGGAAAAAGTACGGGATATAAAGGCTTCAATAGCCATTCATTTATCCTGGAAACACTACTTGATTAAATGAAAAGCTAACTGCATTTGGGCTTCTACATTTAATAAAGAACCTTCCAAGAAATGTCAGCCACATTACCTACTTTTTCTTACTTGACATAATTAGTCCCCTCAAAGCTGTTTCGCAAATGTATCATTGATTTTTAAGCATGAGTAAAATATATGTGGCACATTGCCTTATATCTCACATTTGGTAATGCTATAAAATCAACTGTGATATGCTGCAACAGGAATTGATAATTGGCTCAAAGTTGGGAGTGATTTAAAGATGATACCAGGGGTGGATATCTGTCTTTCCTTGGAATCTTAAGGGGTAATTACTTTATTATTGTTTTAATTTAGTGGAAGATAAAGAGCTACTTCTGATGTTAACTTGCTTACTTCACATTCTATTAGCACCATTGCGGTAGGTGTTAGAGATCAAGAACATCATCTGAAATTGAATAGAACTGCAGGTGGACTGGGCACTGGTATTTAAAATGTTAAAGAGGAGGATACAGAAGCCCTTTACAACATCTCCATCTCCCAAAAAAGAATTAATAATGGGGTGAAGAAGTTGAAAACAACAGGAGAATGGGACACAAACGAAATTTTAAAAGGAGTAAAAAAATGACAAAAGAGGTGGTTAAGCTAGAGAACTTGGATACAATCAAGGTATTTTAAAATCTTAGGATACGGTACTTTAAATGTGCTGTCAAAGCATCAGGGTGATTTTTGAGAATTCTTTGGATAGTTTCACTTGCTTCAAGGGAGTCACAAGATGATTTATTATGGTGGCATTTTTCTTTCAATGCGACAAATTCTTATATAGTGTTTCAGAAGATAAATTACAAGCATAGTTACTACCTTATGATCATTGTTAATTTCTTCAGTTACTGTGTTGTTATTGATGAAGGATAGAGAAACTGGAAACACAAGATCAAAAACCAGGCTCACACAATGCCAAGAGCTGGAGGTGGGGCTAGAAGGATTAACACAGCCTTAGCCCAGCTGCAGGAACAAAGACCCTTAGGCTATAATGCCTAGATCACAAAGCACAGGACCCAAGCAGGTATCAGACTGGTATAGGGAGTGTCAGGAACTCAGACTTGAAGGTAAAGATAGGGAGATTGAGGGCCTCCCTGGTGGTGCAAGGAGTTAAGTCTCAGTGCTGTGAAGCTATCGCAGCCACTGCAGCACCAGTTCAATCCCAGTCAGGGAGCTGACCCACATGGCACAGCAGACCTCTCCTGACTCACTCGCTGCTCCGCTCAGCAGCTCAGCAGTATATTACAGTAGATCCACCTGTTCTGCCCCCCACTCTGTTTCTGGTGAATCCCCTCACACCCTGTACGTCTGGCCTACACCCCATCTCTTCTATCCAAAACAAGTAATAAAAAGATATGGAGATTGAAGGCCATTGTAGAAATGTGGCCCCTTTCAAATTCTACATAGTCATTCAAAATCAACAGCAATTAAATCACTCCATGAAGGGATGAGCCCCTCCCAAACAGAAGACCTGATCAGTGCAATGTCCACAGTGGCATTGGGCAGCAGTCCTGCCCACCTGTGTCTATGCAGGTGCTTCTTTTCACCAACTCTGTCCCTCTGCAGGGCAGCAGCCTCCTGCCCGACTGTGACATGCCCACACCAGGGCTTCTCTGCACTGATCCCTCAGCAGAGGCAGCTCTCCGCAAGGCGCCCGCCTGCCACCATGCAGTCCTCTCTCTTAGCAAACCTGTCCCTTTCAGGGCAGCCCTTTCTGCCCATTTGTGTCTATGCAAGTGTCCTCTTTTTCTGTGTCCCTTTTCTTAATAAAAGAAAATTCTTGTGTCCCTTTTGGATATAACTAACATCTCTGTGTTGTGGAGAAACTAGCCTGGGAACTCGCCGCTTGCCACCCAAGGGAGCTCTGGTGAAACCTTTCCTAGAGTAAACCCAAGGACACCACTCTCTGAAGCCAACAACTCAGAAAAACCATCAGTTATAAAAGCTAAATCAAAACAATGAACACTATTATTTCTCCTAATACAGTAAATAAATAGTGAAACCTGCCCTCTAATTGCCCTGTCAACTAAGTATATTATTGGTACTCTTCCCCCTCCCCATTCCCCCCTCTCTCCATTTTTATAATGAGAAAGCACTCTGGGATCCCAGGAAAAGAACAAGGTAATATTGAAAACAACCAAGATGAAAGTGTACAACCATTAAGAATTCAAAAATTAATTTTTGAAAGTAAAACAGAAAAAGGAATGCAAAAAGGCTTTACCTAGACTTTTTTCATTACAAATTATAATCATAAAAAATTGCTGAATTATAATTAAAACTTTAATTGCTTGAATTTTACTATTTTAATAATAAAATAATAAAAGTAAGGAAGTTCAATAAGATATATGACTAAAATTTTCATCTGGAAAAAAACATTTCATTAAATGGTTCATGGAGCTGTTAAACTCTAATAGTGTAAAGGCTAAAACACAGGAAAATAATATTGTTTCAAAATCTTAAAAAAGTGATCAAAAACAAAAAAGTCAACCTTTTTAAAAGGTTGTTTTCAACTTTAATTTCTTGTTTTTAAGTTCAGCTCAGTTTGAAACCTGTTTCCTCATATCAATTTCAGCTACATTTGTATGTGGATTTTACATTGATACTAATAATCTATTTTTAAAATCCCTTCTGAGATGTTGAAAGCCTCATGCTTTATTTAGAAATTCTAGCATAAAAATAATGAAGTAGCCAAATATCTACATACATTAATTTCTCTGCACCTGCATTACTGTTCTATCATTTTTCACATTCTAAAATGCAATTCATCCATCAAATTTGATACGAATACCCAACCGTAGTTTCTTGTGCCTGTTTTTTAATTTCAGCAGTTACTGTGTTTGAGTTTGATAAAAAGATTATACTGAGAACACTAATGTTAGCTAGTGCTTACTGAATTTATTTTATGTGCCTTGCACTCTTCTATTTAAAATTAATCGTTAAAATATCCATTTAGTGTAGGTTATTTTATGACCCTCATTTTATTTTATTTCATTATATTTATTTATGCATACAAGAACTGGGGTGTAGGCCAGAGGTGTACAGGGGCAGTGAGAGGATTCACCAGAGCTAGAGTGGGGAGCAGAACAGATGGATCTACTGAAGTACACTGCTGAGGGGAGCAGTTGGCGAGACAGGAGAGGTCTGCTACGCCATGTGGGTAGCTTAGGGTGAGAATGAACTCATGCTGCAGTGGCTGCAGATAGCTTCATAGTGCTGAGACTTAACCTGTTGTGCCACCAGGGAGGCCCAACCCTCATTTTAGAGAGGAGAAACACATAAAAAAATTAAATAACTTGTTTAAGGTTTACATGCCTAGTGAATGGGGAGCCATACAGTTCTGGAAACTTAATCATATGCTTCCTCTATGGATCTTGTTTTAATGACGAAAAAAGAAATCAAATGAGAAACACTTTTCAGTGAATATTAATGTAGCATGCTAAATACTTACAGATTTGAAATAATTGAAATAAATGCTTCTTTTAAAGTCATGAGTAATTTAATACCATAGATCATGGACAAATATGCAGCACAATCATAAATCCCACATTTTTTCTAAATTCTCCTTAAATCTCTTTGTGTGGACAACAGCAGACAAAACTTCCCTCAATGTGTGTACAGAGTCAGTTTTTGCCACTTCCAGTGATCAGTTTAAGGATAGTTTGAAAGATTTTTCAACAAATCATTACAAGTTCTGCAGCTCAGAATAGTAGGACTTGAGAAGGTAGGAGAGAAAGAGAATACAAAAGGATCAGAAAAATATATACGTCCTCATTTTACTGGATAAACAAATCTCCATTTTCTGATGGGACAAGGCAGAATTTTTTCCTTTATAGCTATTAGATTTTGATAAAACTTGAACTTTCATGAAAATATCATCATAACAAACTCTTGGGAGAGTTAACTTAATTTTGAAATGGACAAGAAAAATTCATATTAAGATTCTGAATCAGATAGTATGCGTGGGTATAAATACTTACTAAGTTAGTTATATTTTCATTATCTTGTCATTTCATCTTACCACAAGATATTATTTTATTTCCATGATAGTAGATTACAGTAGCTGCCTGTTAGCTAAATTAAGGGGATTTGTAACTAAATTATGACAGAGCAAATAAGTAACCAATTGAACAATTTATATAGGAAAAAAGTTTTGGCATTTCCCAGATGACTTAAGTATGATTAAAAGTACTATAAGCTGAGTATCACAAATAATAAATACATGCTTATTGAAACATTATCTGTTTACTGACATAATGTGCAGGTTAAGGATTGTATAACTAAAACAAGTTTCAAAGTACATGTAGGCTCTTAACTGAGGGAAAATAAAGACTGTAGTATATCTATACTATTTATATGTAAGCTCCGAAAATTATTTTTCTTTTTTGAAACTAAGACAAATATGAAATTAAAAGATAAGCAACACACAGATTAGAAATTTACCACATTTCTTGATAATTTTTTCCTGGTCTTCTTTAGTGTTGAGATACATTTTATGTACTGATTCACTCATTCATTATTTAAGATAAAAATATCTCCTCTTGTGATTACAATTCAACATATTATCAATCATAGCATGATATTTAAGCAAGCTTATACTAAAAACAGATAATCTTGGTTAAGAGTTCCACCTTTTTTATTTACTGTCTGTATGGCTGCTGGCAAATTATAATCACCAGCTTCCTCATCTGCAAAGTGAGATTTATAACAATATCTATGCAACTTGATGTTTTTATAAATGAGATTATGCAGTCTAGCACAAAATTAACATTCAATAAGTATTAGCAAAGTTTGAATAAAAATTCATAATTTATTTGACTAAGCATTGGTTTATTTGCTTTTCTTTTTTTTCTTTTTTTTAATTTTCTTATATCATTGTTCATTTTTGTATAGTGATTGGTTTCTTCCCTCCGATACAGATCCCATAGTTCTCCTGCCACCATATCATCCATGAACCATCCCCATAAGAGTTCATAAGAGCTATTAGTATTCTATGGAACTAATGGAAACTCGATCAATAAAGACTGAGCTATTGTGGGATACTACCACCCGGGCCAGGCAGGAATGCGATGACATTACATCATGAAATACAAATAAAATACAGGCCTCCCTGGTGGCGCAACGAGTTAAGCGCAGCACTATAAAGCTATCTGGAGCCACTGCAGCTCCAGTTTGATCCCCGGGCAGGGAGATTCCCACATGGTGCGGCAGACCTCTCCTGCCTGGCCCGCTGCTCCTCTCAGCAGTGTATTTCTGTCGATCTACCTGCTCTACTCCCCACTCTGTCTCTGGTGGATCCTCTCACCCCCCCCTACACACCTCTGGCCTACACCCCATCTTGTATGCATAAATAAGTAAATCTTTAAAAAAAATAAATACAAATAAAATACAAAGTGATACATTATGGGAAGTAATTGAGCAAAAGTTAAGATACATGTCTTGGTAGGTGATTATGTGTTACAGATCCTAAAAGGTGCACAATGAGATCTAGGACAACACCAAATCTGTGCATTAGGTGAGAACATCTTTTTACATATAACTCAATTAAAAAATAACTACAAGAATGTTTAAATGATCTAGAACAGAACAGTTTGCCTTTTTTTTATTTTTTTATCCATACAAGCTGGGGTGCAGGCCAGAGGTGTGGGACGGTGAGAGGGTTCACCAGAGACAGAGCGAGACAGACAGATCAGAAATACACTGCTTAGGGGAGCAGCAGGCAAGGCAGGAGAGGTCTGCCGCGCCATGTGGGATTCTCCCTGGCCGGGTGTCGAACTCGCGTCGCTGTTGCCTACAGCTCCACGGCGCAGCGCTGAACCACTGCGCCACGGGGGAGGCCCCAGAACAGTTTTCTTTTTAAAAGAAGATTACGTTGGGTCTCCCTGGTGGTGCAAGGGGTTAAGTCTCAGCACTATGAAGTTATTAGCAGCACTGCAGCATGAGTTCTATCCCTGTCCTGGAAGCAACCCATATGGCACAGCAGACCTCTCCTATCTTGCCCACTGCTCCCCTCGGCAGTGGATTTCAGTTGATCTTCCTGCTCTGCTCCCCACTCTCTCTCTCTGGTGAACCCTCTCACTCCCCTCCCCACACCTCTGGCCTACATCCCAACTCTTGTATGCCTAAATAAATAAATCTTTTTTAAAAAAAGGTTATATTTAAAACATTCTAAAAGAAGGCACAATTACCTCTCTAATGCACGACTTACAAAAATCTGACTTTGCATATTTTTCATTCCTTCCTGATGAAACAGAGTTAAATAAATATAAGGAAGGCTGTAAAGGTGTCTAATAGCATATTATGTGCTTTATATTAAAATTGATTATTTCCTATAATTTTATTAATTCATAAATTTCTTGAGTTGCTTCAGTTTGGGATTAAATCCTAGCAGACGACATTCTGTCTATAGTCCTGAAACAGTGAATGGTCCTATTTATAGTTTGGAGAACATAACTCTTGATACAGAAGGAGAAGGAGATGGAATTCTAAACATTAACTAGTCTCATATGAAACATTTTAGATAAATGCGGAGATTAAAACATTTACAAACACATTCTGAATTTAGTGATCATTAAGGTTTCTTTCTAGAGTTGTCTGTGAAGACTCATATGGGGACATCGACATCTTAATGTTTTAATGTAGCTCTTGCATAATACCACTGCAATCTCAAAAGACATTTTATGCTAATAGGTCACCATGAGTAACCATGTCATATTCATACCCTACTTCAAGAATGTAAATTGCCTGAAAAATCATAGACTTTATTTTCTTTATCTGTTCTCTGAGCGTAAGTAATTTAGTCAGCTTGTAAGACTGAACATTTTATGACAATGCAGAGAAATTTATCATCAACAAAGTAATATTTTCAACTCTGAAAATGTGATTTTTTCCCCACATCACATACACAATTATCACTAACTATTCATTGATTTATTTGATTTTCATATCCTACCCTTACTCTTTCATCTAGACTTTAAGGCCATAGGCGAGCATGTACCTATCATGTTGTTCACTACCTGGCATGCATGCATGCATTCATTCATCAATGCCTACTGAGTAAATGTTCTATCTTAACATGGTTAGTAGTATGAGGTCGTAGTAGAGATAGACCATTTCAATGTCTTCCTGCACTTTCCATTCTTGTGGGCAAGACTGAACATAAACAACTAGACTTACAGTACGTATTTGTAGAACATGGAAAAGAACAAACTGAATATTTACTTTGAATTTATTATTTTGTCTCCCTATTCTGGTGGAATCCCATTATAATTATCTATACAACTCTCTTGAAGAATTCTTCTAATTCCCCATTTTGAATACAAAATAAAAGACACCTCTACAATAGTAGATTAACAATTATTCTTGGTTTGACTTCCCGATCTAGATGTATGTTCTGGGAAAGCAATAAAAGGGTAACCATCTGTGACCTCCAGAGCTGGACCCCGGAATCAGAGGCTTCTCATTCCCTCCAGAATGCATATTATAGCTTTGCTCCATGGAATGTGTATTCCTAGAAATGGATCCCAAAAGACAACCTTGAAAATAATGTGTTGTGATGTATAGTGTGTTGTTGAGACTATTTCTACTGCTATGTGACTAAAGGCATCTATATAAGCACCTCTATATAAATTTTTTGAGATTTGGCAGAGGTGAGTGGGTGGGGTAGAGGATGCAGAAAATTGCTAGTTTTGTGGCAGACAAAAATCCCCCTAAGTTCTCTTGTGTATTAAAACTGCAACCTACCAATATGGAGTGGATCCTGACGTTGAGATCCAACGATACACTCGAGTGTTGATGCACATTTATGCATACTGTTGTGCTCAAACAAGTTACTTAAAGAAACTGATTAACATGAATATATATTATATGCAATCACTTTTTCTTTTAAATATTTTGGAATTAAATCAGAAATTTGTTTCTTTGACAAGATGTCCATGACAAAACAAGATTCATTTTTCTATTCTACTCTGTCATAAGGTAATGAAACATTTATTAATGAACTACACTAAAAAGGCAACATTCAATTTATCAGAGTGCTCAAGAAGCTCGAGAAAAGAGTAGGTAATGTCTATGTGTAGGAGTATTCTGTAGCAATCGTTCCCAATTAAGGGAGTGCACGTGTACTATATAGTCGGACATATATTTAAGTATTTACATTTGTATATAAATAATATGTATTAATATATTAACTTAGGAAAACAGAAACTGCCAAGAGATGCTTTCATTTCTAAGTTTTTAATTTAGCCTAAGCATGTCATTTATCAAACTTGTGTCTTTAAAGAAATCAATTTGCACAATTAAGAAAAACTTTGAAACTCAGGGTTCCTTATTTCAGTGGTAATTGAACTATTAGTCTCCCAATTTCCCTTTAATGTCAGCTTTCTTTAACTGTTGTGAAAACCAGACTGCTTTGTAACCAAAGGTGTACCCCATGTCCCGGCACATGGTAAAGCCAAGACATTGATATTCATGTCCACGAAGTTGACCCCAGGCCAACACTGTCTTTTTCAAATGGTTGATTCTGTTTTATATATGAACAGTTTTTCTTCCAGATTATTATTTTAACATACAGATTGAAGCCATTATAGAGATCATTGACCTTATTTCAGAGCTGTTTTATGTTTTATTACAAATCAGAAACATACATTTATAGTAAAGGACCACTGTTAGTAACATTTAGAATTTAGCATAAAATTTTCAGTTTGATGATACTAGGTAAAAAGCCAAATATTCATTCATTCACATCTCAAAGTCATTTACTGCAATAAGTTATCTGTTACTACAAAAACAAACCTATTATGTATCTTTCTAATACTACTACTAAGATTTATTTGTCATAGAAAATATTAACAACTAAGAAAGAGAGCAGTGCCATAGTTCATTGTTTAAAATTGTATTTTTTTTTAATTAAGGTAAAGTTGGTTTACAACACTGTATATAATTTAGGGATATAGATTCACATCTGTTCAGATGTATGTTACCACAACACATCCACTATCAAAACTCCTATAATCTTCCACCATAGTTCATTTGGCCCCCTCTTTTATACCCCAAACCCTGGTCACATCAAATCTACAGTCAGATTTCTACAGTTTGTTTTAGTTATATTTAGTCTGATCCTTTGTTTTGTTTCGTTATAGCCACATATGAATGAAATTATCCAGTATTTGTCTTTCTCCTATATTATTTTGCTTATTAGCATAATCCCCTCTGGTTCCATCAATGTTTTGACAAATGACAAGATTTCATCATTTTTTTAAATTGAGTAGTAATCCATTGTGTATACATACCACATCTTAATACACTCATCCACCTTTCATTCTTACAGTGACCTAACATTCAGAGAATAAGATACGAAAATTTTCTAAATGTCAAGTGATGTTAGTGGCAAAATTAAAATAAACATTTTCTTGTTTAAGTGGATGAATTGCCTGGAATATGCATAATGTTTTATTTAAACCATGGGACACCAGACTAACAATAAAGACAATAAGTTACATTAAATTACTAGAAATCCATTTTGGCGGGGAGGCTTTGTGAACCATTTCTTTTAAAATACTCTCAGCCTTAACATGTGACATACATGTTAATACTGTATAGCAAAAAAAGCAAATGGGTAAGGGGTGGATTTTGTCCCCTAATCCTGTCACTGGATATACTACCTCCCATAAAGCATTTATTATTCCTGGTTCTGTTTTCTCACCTGCAAAGCAGGCAATTTAGAACAAGTCAGTGTTGAATTTCCTTCTAGTTCTAAAATGTATTAGCATATTAGATAAAGTAAGTTATATTTGACCTAAAAAAGTGATGTGAAGGAGACCATTTTATGTTCCCAATTGATTTCAGTTACAGCTATTTTTTTTAAGAATTTTAAAATTCAATATTGATTTATTTCACCTGAAATTAAATTTTCCTTAGTAACAAAAATTAATTAACAACAAAATAGATTTTCAGATTGATTGTCACACTGGTTTACAATTAAAACTGGAGTTGGTGAAGAGTCAAGACAAGTGAAGAGTCCTTGCCAAGTTGTTATGCTGAAAAATGTAAGAATGACCAAATAAATAATATAAAGACAATTTCGCTTGAAGTCAATTTAATTAATCCCTCAGATTAATCTGAGCCATCACACCATCATTAACTTCCTCCTCCCATTTTTAGCTCCCTTTCCAGTAAATCATTACTGTGCCACTATTATAGATATTTTAATGACAGTTTTTCTTTAGGAACTTACAGAAACTTCATACCATGGATTAGCCTCAAAACCTTTATAGCGTAACTTAAACCATTCCATCACCCTTATTATCTTTATTATCCAAAGTGACTTCTTCACTCCTTGTTACTCTCTTACCCTGTGTTTGTATCTTCCTTCAGCTCAAAAGATATTCCTAAAATATTTCTTAAGTTCATATTTGTTCAAACTCAACTTGACACTTCTAATTCTGAAAATATGTATCTCCCAAATATCACATTTAAAGTGTCCCAAATGCAAACACAGAGCTGCAATATTGTTCGTGCTGCTTGATAAACATTTGGTTTTTGCTTTTAACTTCAGTCAATGTTAATTTTTCGATCTATAGTCACCATGCACATTTTATTAATACTCATAAGTTTTCAGTTTTTAAAACATACATTTCAGTGACTACCTCTATTTTTTTAAATTCACCTTATATTATCTTAGCATCTCCTAAATGTTATAGTCCAGGTACTCAGTAAATGCTTACGGTGTGAGTGATTCACTGTGATCAGTATTGATAAGTTAGGACACTCAAAATTTGTTTTCTTCTTTCAAGTCTTTGTGAAGTATGTTAAGAGCAAGTGTCTTGGAATCAACTAGAACATAGTAAGTATAAAGAAAGGAACCAGGAGAAAAGTTAAAAAAAAAAAGTTAATCAGTATATTCCATCAGTTACAATATAATGTGCTTTCACATATATTACCTCCATCGCTGAGGTATTTTAAAGTTAAAGTTTAACCACACTGTGTTTTAATACCAAGATAAAAACAACAAATAATGTACAAACATAAAAAGTAGATAATAAATGTTCAATAAAGCTCATCAATATTTCCAAAATAAATACCTTAGACAAATTATACTCTAGAAATCAACAGTTTTCTAACAAATAAATGGTCCAAAGATACACTGAAAAGGGGCCTCCCGGGTGGTGCAGGGGTTAAAGACATAGTGCTATTGCCAGCCACTGCAAAGTGAGTTGGATTCCTGGCCAGGGAGCGAATCCACAAGGTGCAGCAGACCTCTCCTGTCTCGCCCGCTGCTCCCCTCAGCAGTGTATTTCAGTAGATCTCCCTGTTCTGCTTCCCATTCTGTTTTTGGTGAATCCTCTCACCCCCCTGCACCTCTGGCTTTTACCCCAGTTCTTGTATGAATAAATAAATCTTTTTTAAAAAAAGATACACTGAAAAACTGCAGCAATAGTTATGTGACAATTAAGTATTTGTCCTTACTAATAATCACATAAATGCAAATTAAACAGTGAAATATCATCTCTGAATGTAGTCATTCCGAACTTAACACATACTATTGTGATTATTAGTTTAATTCTAAGTTTTCCCAAATTAAAATAGTGCAACATAGGCTCTGGTCTACACTGATAGATTCACAGAGTCTACCTAGCAAAATCTACAAACATGTATGGGTTGGATTAAATAAGGGATACAAGGATATATGAATGGACGTGAAAACACCATGCTGAAAGGGAAACCAGACTGGGCCCTCACCAAGTCCATGTTAGACATGGATTCTAAGTGCAGCAGTGAATAATCTTTCAGTCATTCATAAAGTATTTTGTTGTAGGTACCACGCATCTTTACAGATCCTTTAAATTTGACATACCCAAATGAACTTCTTTTCTATAACAAACCTACCATTGTGCACTCTTTGTATTGGTTCATCGCTATACCCCCAGTCTACCAACCAGGTTAGAGACAGCAATCACCTTCCTCTTTCTAAACCCATTTCAGTTAGTCTCACAGGCATTTTGCTTCTACTTTCTAAATGTGTCTCTCTTCTTTACATTTCACTCTCGTTTTCTTCCTTTGAATCCATTATAATAAACTCCTAATTGGCTTTTCTGCTTTCAATTTCAACCCACTTCAATCAATTTTCCAAAGTGCAGCCACACTGTTACTTCTTGACTTAAAATTCTTTTGTGAGTCCCTGTCTTTGTCAAGCTACAAAGGACTTTAGTAAAGAAAAGACTGGAGAAGACTTTCCCTAATTGCTGCACTTTAAGCTTCACACACACATCGAACCACTTAGACATGCCGAATCTTCACACTTGTAGGCTTTGCCTGTGGACCTTGGGTGCTCCTTCCAGTGTCATCTTCATTCTATTAGACCAGACTAAAGTGACACTTCCTTTGCGGATCTTCTCCCTTCTTCAGATGTGATCTCGTCTTTGTTAACACCCCCGTGCCTCACTATAGTTCACTGTTACACTTATCTTCTTACTATGCTACACGTCTGTCTTCCCTACTCCACCTCTTTATTTCTCTGGTGTCTTGTAAGTGGGACTCTGAGTGAAACTGTCACATTGAAACTTTGATTCCAGTGTCTATCTTATTAAAATTTAAAAAATGATGTTCTGGGCCTCCCTGGTGGCACAACAGGTTAAGGTCTCAGCCTATGACGCTATCAGCAGCCACTGCGGGACGAGTTCAATCCCCGGCCAGGGAGCTTCCCACATGGAGCAGCAGACCTCTCCTGTCTCGTCTGCTGCTCCCCTCAGCAATGTACTTCAGTCAATCCGCCTGTTCTGCTCCCCACACTGCCTCTGGTGAACACCACTCTCACCACCCCACATCTCTGGCCTACACCCCAACTCTTGTATGCATAAACAAATTTTTAAAAAAAAGATGCTTTTACTTCTGCATATGCATATGTCCAAACTGATATATGTAGTTTAACATTTAATGCTCACCAACTAAAATTTGTGTGTTAAGAAAATACTTTGTGATTTAATATATGTAGTATGGTATTAATTAGAACATAGACACATGAATTATATAATAATATAACTCCTGCTACATAATTGGAGGGCAAAAATGAGTCTATAATAAAACTTCAAAAAACAGGAATATAATGAAATTAAATCTTATCTCTAGTTTCTTGAAATATTTAAATTATTGACTTGTCAATATACTTACTGAAGAGACATTTTAAAATTATTCCAGAATGATTTTGATATGATTTTACTGTATCAATGGCTTAAAGCAGGAGGAAGCTATAAAAGCATGGCACATTTAGGAAAATTAACTATAATGTTATTTATTTGTGCCCCATCTTTAGAAGCAGAGAAGGAATTTGCTTCTGTATTCCATTCTCTTCTATTTCATTGCCAATATTTTGATAAGCTTATCTACCACATGAAAAAATTTAAATGCCCAGAACCTGTGTCTGAGGTTAATAAGAAAATCTATTTTAATATATGAACTATATGGACTAGAATAGTGAATGTAAAGTCTGTTTCCTATTTTTGGCTTATATTTTCATTTAAGAAAAGTGTAATTTGGTACAGTGTATTACTATTCTACAATTTATCCTTTAAAAATAAAAATAGCTCTACAGCTATTCCCTTGTTACTCCATGGTGATTTTGGAGGAATGCCTGAGATTATATTTAGAGTTCTGTAAGAAATAAGAAAAAGACCAAACAGCTAAAGTACGGTTCATTCAAGAAGAAAGGTATTAAAATCATTTCTATTAAATGGGTTAATGGAAGGGAACCACAGCTCAGAAAACATAACACTAAACACTATAATGATTCCACATGGTAATGCAGTAGGGGAAAGGAAGGGTAAAGGAAAGTAGGTAAAAGGAAAACTAAGCTAATTTGTTAAACAGTGTTGAGACTAATAGGACAATGTTCTCTAAATTACAGGTGAAAATCAAGGAAAACTAAAGAGACTCCATTTTATATTGACACCCTCTTAGGCCCTAGGAAGACAGCTAATTACCTCCATTGTGTGTTTCATGTGTGTCCTCAATTCCATATACAACCCTAATAACCCCTTTTTAAAAATTTTTCAAGAAGATTTTTTATTTATTTATGCATATAAGAACTGGGGTGTAGGCTAGAAGTGGGGAGGGTGGTGAAAGGATTCACCAGAGGCAGTGGGAAACAGAATAGGTAGATCTACTGAAATACATGGCTGAGGGGAGCAGCGGGCGAGAGGTCTACTATGCCATGTGGGTCAGCTCCCTGGCCACTCACGCTGCAGTGGCTGGTGACAGATTGATAGTGCTGAGACTTTAACCCCTGTGCCACCAGGGAGGCCCCAAACCTACTAATCTTTGTAGAACAAAGACACATGTGACATGTCCCCCTGGACATCTGGTATTAGTAGTATTATATAAGAGTGATCACAGGTATAAAGCAAATTATAAGAAGACCCTTTTTAGGATGGGTGGTGTGGATCCTGCTTTAACCCAAAGTCCTATCCACCTGCTCTAATGCCAAGGACCCCTGTTATAAAGTAGCCCTTAACAAATTGTGATTGATAGATATCCATGCTTCATTACTTGGACTCGAATCACCTTCTCAATTTGGGGGACTTGTTTGTTTCCACAGCCACACAGTGAATGATTTAAAATACAAACAATCTTTACAAAATTTGAATTCTACTATGTGTTGACATAATGTCATTTTGTTTAATTTCCAGATTGCTATGAAATATACTGATGCTGTTCTTGTTGTTTATTTATAAACATGTAAGCATTGTCTCAAAGAGCAATACACATTTGTTGAAAGTCATCTTGTGAATCTAGCATTGACTATGCATTTTATGTATGAGACTGATAAAAAGTGTTTCCTTGTTTTTCCTCTTGATGAGAGGTTTAGAAGAGAATCTTGGAGAACTAAAAAGGTTACACACTACAGAAGGAAGCAGTTCTCATGGGTTTTTATTTGGTTCCCAAACTCTGGGTCTAGATCACTAGAGAGTTATTTCGAGTTGTCTTCAAAGGCAAATGAGCAGTAAGCATTGTCATCAGAGCAAAAAGACACATTACATAAATACAAGAGTTGATGTTATGGTAAAATTTAAAGTGTTACAAAGGCATGAATTCTGCACATATATATTATGAATGACCTTAATCAACAGTGAAGTCTATTTCCCTTATGTATATGGAGTCAGTGAAAGACATTTATATTATTTCTGAAATTAATGAGGATAATGATCTAGATATAATGATAAAATCAAATTTAAATTTAATTATTTCTGGACTTTCTTTCCTATGGCCTCACTATGCAATTTGTAGAGTTACACTTTACTATCTTTAGTCAACTCAACACCTACTCTGAGCTCTTAGGTTCACTCATTTTAATTGTGTTTTCTCTTGTGCATTCTAATTCTAGTACTCATGCTAACTTTAGACGTGAGAATTTAAGTCACTTGCATATTCTAGGTCTCAACGAGAAAGTAGGAAAATTGGACCAAGATTTTCTCTGAGGTTCTTTTAAAATCTAATATTCCATAACTCTCTCATCATAGCCCTCACACCTTACAGGACATGGTGGCAAATACACAGCAGGTAATTAATGAGTGCTCGTTTAATTAATATGGCACAGCTTTTACTACTTTTTCCATCTAGGCTGACTGCTGGAAGATTGTGTTTCTTCAAGTTTTTCACAAAACTAATGGTTGGAACATCTCAAAACTCTCTCCAACTGATTATTTGAAATCACTGACTTTATATTCTTCCATAAAGCTGTGGGTTTTTACAGCTTTATAGACAATAACGAGTACACTTAATTACACATGCACAGTAGCAATAATCTTAAAAGACAATTTAATTTCTGAAGTCATGTACTATAATCTCAGTCAAATCATAGATGCACACAAATCAAACTGGGATGAATTTTAAAGCTAAAAACGGAACTGTTTCCCTTTGCTGTACCCTAGATCTGCCTTTAAATAGTTGGAAACTTGCAATCTCTAAGTCATAATATGATCAAATATCATAAATGTGTATTTTTAATTAGAGTGAGAGGTTCTCAATAAAAGACACATTTCACACTATGCATATCTTAATTTAGAAGGAAAACATTCTCCCCTTTTTGAAGAAGAATGTAATTAAGGGCACAAACTTGGTAAAAATTGGGTATGAAACACGCTGTGATTGAAATATCTTAAATGTTAATGAAATATTAAAATAAAACAGGTGGTGGGTAACTTATGGGGAACACACAATAATGTAAAAGATATGAATAACAAAAATAAATAAAATATCTATTAAAAAAATAAATAAATAAAATCACCTAATATACAACCAATGTATCTGTTAGAGGATATGATGCCATGTTTTGATGATTTTATTGTTCTCAGAACACTTACTATTCATCATAAAACGGACTGATGTAAGGCATTCCTAATAGCTTCTTGCAGAAGTTATTTTACCTACAATATTTCTGTTCAGGGCCTGCCTGGTGGCGCAGCGGTTAAGAGCTGCGCTGTGGAGCTGTCCGCAGCCGCGAAGCGAGTTCAACACCCGGCCAGGGAGATCCCCACATGGCGCGGCCGATCTCTCCTGCCTTTCCCGCTGCTTCCCTCAACAGTGTATTTCTGTCAATCTGCGTGCTCTCCATGCTGTCTCTGGTGAACCCTCTTGCCGCCCCATGCCTCTGGCCTGTATCCCAGCTTGTCTGCATAAATAAATAAATCTTTAAAAAAAAAAAAACTGTGTCTTAAAAAAAAATTCTGTTCAGGGCCTCCCCAGTGGCGCAGCGGTTAAGCGCTGCGCTGTGGAGCTGTCGGCAGCGGCGACGCCCAGCCGGGGAGAATCCCACATGGCGCGGCAGACCTCTCCTGCCTTGCTCGCTGCTCCCCTCAGCAGTGTATTTCTGATCTGCCTGTTCTGCTACCCGCTCTGTCTCTGGTGAACCCTCTCGCTGCCCCACGCCTCTGGCCTGCACCCCAGCTTGTATGTATAAATTTAAAAAAAAAAAAATTCTGTTCAGTAAAGCATTGTATATATAAATGATTTGTAAAATGATCTGCAATTAGTACATCATGATCGATTTTTTTTTAATCCTGGAAATGCAGGACAATAACTCAGTATAAAATGGTATTCGGTACCATTTCCCCCCCAAATGACCTTTCTTTGCTAATACTTAACATGAGAGCTATCCTGTTAAAATAATTTTAAATGTACAATACAGTATTAATACCTATAGGTACTATGTTAAAACAGATCTCTAGAACTTAAAACTGTTTTTGCACAACTGAAACGTTTTAAGATTTGGTTACTCTTCCTTCACAGTAGCCACAGTTTTGAGGCCATTATGTCCATATATTTGAAAATATCTTAATGTAAATCTAAAATTTTCATTAATGACTATGGCTAGTTTCATAAGCCCATTTGAAGGAAAAGAAAATCTTTACACCAAACTTCATACGTAAAAACGGGAACTTCATGCAAAAACAATACTGAAAGCCTCCAAAGTCTAGGAAAAATAAGTTATCTCAAAAATGAGTTTTGATTTAAATGTAAGCTCAAGGTAGTTATGAAAAACATTAGAGAAAATTGAAAAGACCTTGTTAAAATAATTGAGCTTACAGAAGAAGTGATAAGAATGTAAATCTGAAAATTGCCTCTGCATCACATTGCTAGCTAAATAATCCCAGAAATGGAATCATTTTTCTTTCTCTCAAAGCAAAATTGGAATTTTAATAGGTGCAAAGAAAAGTAGTATGAAAACCAGAAGCATTGGGATTTCTATCTCATGTGAGACACGTTAAGGCAGATATAAAAGAATATGGTTTTATCTTTCAGATTACTAAAACTGGAGACAAATGCTCAGTTCTCTTTTTCTTTAGTGTTCAGTTATGATTTTATCAACCATGAATCTATTTAATTTTTTGCAATAAATAATATTTCCAGCACCCCAGTTCTTGGAGCTATTTATGCATTTATTTTTGTGTACTTTCCTTCTTTTGTGTTTCAAGGCATGCCTCTTCCTTCTAGATGTTTGGAATTTTGAAGTAGGTGCAAAAACTGTTTGGCAATGTTACCTTATGAACAAATCATCTCTAGGCCTCCCTGGTGGCGCAGCGGTTGAGCGCTGTGCTGTGGAGCTGTCGACAGCTCGTGATGCGAGTTCAACTTCCGGCCGGGGAGAATCCCACATGGTGAGGTGGGCCTCTCCTCCCTCGCCCGCTGATCCCCTCAGCAGTGTATTTCTGATCTGCCTGTTCTGCTCCCCGCTCTGTGTCTGGTGAACTCTCTCACTGCCCCACGCCTCTGGCCTGTACCCCAGCTTGTATGTATAAATAAATCTTTAAAAAAAAAAAAGAGAACAAATCATCTCATCTCCAGTTTCTGTCCATTTGCAAAGAATGAATTTCTCAGTCTGAGGCTAGAAAATGGATAGGACAGCCAGGTCTACCAACTATAGTAACTATGACAGCAATGGAAGAAGTGACACAAAAATATCAAGGCTGTGTGATATCTGCTAGGTTTCTTTGAGTTTAAGAAAGCTAACTATAAGCAATGAGTATTGTCATAGGTGTTAGGTGAAAAATGCTTAAGAAAAATAAACACAGAGATTAGTTGATTTAAAAATTGGATAGGTTCACGTAAAGAAGCCATTATGTCTCATGAATGAAGAAGTGAAAGAATAATCGTCTTAAATGGTTTATGTAGGATCCAGAGTTCTAGACAGGTCCAGTAAAATCTATGTTGCTATTACTTCTCCCAAACTATTCTACAAGGTGATTTTAGCAGATTGGGTGCTATGTACTTAGTTTGTTCCACATCTGATGAAAACTTTCTGATTAAAACCTTGCCAGGAAGACTTGACACTAAAATCTGTTCATACCCTAATGTACTTTCTTATTCTTTGATAATAAAGTTATATAAGACTTCTCTAGTTGGTTTTCTTCAACTCATATGACTTGTTTTGGAAGTCCTAAATTTATTAATTTTCCCATGTCTTGTTGAACCCAACTAATCTCCATCATGCTAAGGAAAGTTTCAGAAATTCCTACTAAATATGGCAAACTTCCAACATTTGTTAATTTATCATCTTCCAGAACTGTACGTTAACATGTAGATCATAGCAAAATACAACTGTCCAAGTTGTCCAAAGAGGGAGCTAAAACACATTGCTATATGAACTTTTAAGCATGACATTAATTCACACAATTTTTTTTCTCCAACTACGAGAGCTCAAAAGTTTATCTATGTTATGTTCACTTCAGTAATGAATTGCTAGGTGGTTCTATCGACATAGTTAAAAGTAGCAATGCCTTAATTTCTGTCTCACTTTTTGCCATTTCATTGAAACCACTTGTTCTTACATCAAAAATTAAAAATAGATCAAAATACTTGCTATTGGAAAGCAGTGCAATCATGTGACATCAAGAGAAAACAAACTTATCTCTGCTTTATTTTCTAACTCTTGTCCTGATAAATTCTGTTTCTCTTCGTCTTGTGACTTTACTTTTAGGGAAAGAATTTTAACTAGGAATAAGTATCAGCATTATCTATCTTCATATTCATTTTTCTTAAATATGAAAGTCCAGATAACAATATCTAAGTTTCAATTCTGAGAATCTTTATTCCCAATTACTTGAAAAGTGAGAATCAAAAAGTTAGCACTAACGGAAGCATTTGGTTATAGGAAACCCAACAAAATCAAATTACTTTGTAGCTCTTCACCAATATTTGCTGTTTCTCAGTCAGCTACAAATTCTAACAGGCTATTGGTGGCTATAAATGCCATCTGTAAGTGGGAAAAACTTATAAAAGATAAGATGTGGAAGTTCTCAGAGAGTCTAGAGAATAAAAACCTAGTTTTGATTGATGAATCCATTTATTTTCTAGTTGAGCACTATATCACATAGATAAGAATTGTAAACTTAAAGGCTTGCTAAACCTCAAAATTGTGGAGTGTACATAAATTCCATGTTACTTGTGAAGACAGAACCTAAGAACTCTTACGTTGGAAGAAAACTGATGTTTTATTCATTCATTCTTTTAACCACCAATGTAATTTTTTTTTAATTTATTTATTTATGCATACAAGTTGGGTACAGGCCAGAGGCGTGGGGTGGCTTGAGGGCCCACCAGAGACAGAGTGGGGAGCAGAAGGGGCAGATTGACGGAAACACACTGCTGAGGGGAGCAGCGGGCGAGGCAGGAAAGGTCTGCCTCGCTATGTGGGAATCTCCCTGGCTGGGCTTTGAACTCGCATCACCGCTGCCGACAGCTGCACAGCGCAGCACTTAACCACTGTGCCACCAGGGAGGCCCCAATGTAATTTTTTTTAATTGAGGAAACATTGGTTTACAAGACTGTATATGATTCAGAGAAACAGGTTCACACCTCTTCCGATGTAGGTTACTACACCAAACCCATCACTGAGCCACTCATATCCCCCCTCTCCCCAATAGTCCACTAAGCCCTATCCACACCCTGCTCTCCACTCACCCTCACCTTCTGCTCACCTCAATTCAACAGTCAGACTTCTAGGATTTGTTTTTGGTTTAGTTTTTGTTTGCTCCTGTTTTCTCCCCCCTGTACTCCATATATAAGTGAAAACATCTGGTATTTGTCATTTCCTTTCTGATTTATTTTGTTTAGCATCACCCTCCCCAGTTCCATCCATGTTGTCACAGTGGCAAAAGTTAATCTTTATTTTTAATACCTGAGTAATAATCAATTGTGAATATATGCCAAACCTTCCTAATCCACTCATCTTTCCTTGGGCACACAGGTTATGTCTTGGCTATTGTAAATAGTGCTAAAATGAACACAGGCATATTAATGTAATTTTTAAGCAACTACTGATGAGATCATAAGTCTCGGAGTTTCACCCAGAAGACTTCAGTTTAAGTTTGTTCATTTACTAGAATTTTAGTAAGGTAGTAACTTAGCTAATTTTTAAGGTAAATGTATATAATTTTTTAAATTTTACCTAATAATTTACCTAACAGTAATTTACGTGAACATGTAAGGAAAAAAGAAATTATAAATATTATGCTAAATTAGTCATAGCAATTTAAAGTGTCACCAAATCATATCTTATTACTGGATCTTCAGATCTAGATATACTTCTTTAAGAGTTAAACACAGAGCCTCCCAGGTGGCACAATGGGATAAGTGCAGCACTATGGAGCTGTCCACAGCTGTGGTGCGAGTTCAATGCCCAGCTGGGGAGATTCCCACATGGCGCAGCAGGCCTCTCCTGCCTCACTCGCTGCTCCCCTCAGCAGTGTATTTCGGTCCATCTACCTGTTCTGCTCCCCACTCTGTCTCCGGTAAACCTCACCATCCCACACCTCTGACCTGCACCCCAGTTTGTATGTATGACTAAACATTTTTTTAAAAAGTTAAACATAACATGTGTAAAAACTATAGTAACAGATATACAAAAGCCATAGGTTCAATATAAACTTAAGAGCTATGAAATGCCAAAACCCTATGCTTTTACATATTTTTTTTATTTGATTTACAGAGTTTTGTACTCTAAAATGTATTCCGTAAATAGATCTTAGTAACCTGCTAACTCCCAAGATGAAGCTAGTCACGAAATCTAAGAGTATTAAGTATTTAAAAAACTGTTTATGGAAAATCACAAGGGAGTAGATGTCTTACTGCTTCACTTTCGCATTTTGCAATAAAGATTTAGAACCATGGAATTTACAACATGGTGATCTAGGGGATGTTATCAGATTCAGAATTACTCTCACATTCTAGAGGGTTCAGGGACTACTCTATAAGAATGACATTAAAATGTCCCAAATATTTCATAGGCAATAAATGTGTTATTGTCTCTATCTAGCCAATTTAATTGATACTGGGATTCGCTTTAGCAGACAATCTGAGTGGTCATTCTGCTTTGGAGTCTTTCACTTTGTTTTAGAAAATTCAAGTAACACAAATTTGCACTGTGTCTGATTTCCTGATGCCATCCTCAAGTAATCTATAAAGCTTTAAACTCCTACAGACCTTGAAAAGCATCCCAAGCTACATAGAGAAAATATTTTTCAGATTAAAGCTTGATTCAGCAGTAGTAACTCAAACACTGTCTCCTGTGAATGCACCAATTTCCACAAAAACTCTGGGTCTGCTCAAGTTTGAGTAGGAGTCAACTTTGAATATCTGTGGTGGGGTGAGGAAGGCAGAAGGTAACAGAAGCCCTAATGAAATATTCAGCAAGGCCAATTCTTTCCATTTTGCATGAATCTGAAATAAATCATATTAACAGATGCTTTATATCCCCTTTACAAAGCAATTTACATTGAACTAAGCTTTAATCAATTGCTAAATTGACAATTTACTTCATTATGTCTCGCTAATTCGTACTTTTCATATTCTCCACAGGTCTTGTGTGTTTGTATGCATGTGTCTGTTTTTCCTTAGTCTCAATGATGATAATGTAGGTTTTCAGCAAAGAAAGAGCTCTAAGCTTTTAGCTTCCAAAGCAGCTAATAGGCTGATGTAATTTTAACATACTTAATTTTTTCTTTAATTTTCACTATTTTTTCTTATTTAGTGTGACTTTCTCTGATTGTGTCCTATGTAGAGATTATTGTGAAATCCAAGACCTTAATGACTGGCTACATAATATAGATAATATAGATCTTAGTGACTGGCTACAATTATGTAGTGGTTTGCATTGTAATGTATACAGGCAACACATTTGCAATTATTCAGGCATTCTTTATGTTGTTTATAGATTCATTGCTTATCACAGCCCTGACACATATTAGCTGGATGAATAACTAGACAACTAAAATATGTTTCCCTATGCATAAAATGGGATTTATAATTTCTTCTTTATGGCAGTATGGGATAATCAAAGTAAAATATATGAAATGCTAAAGAATTAGTAAGTATTATTTTGATTATGCATTTATTTCCCCATACTGTCTATAAATCATCCACTTTACTAATTAATTAGTCTTTTAAATCAAGAGGTAGAGAAAAAAAAGAGGGTCCTATGATCTTTCCTTTTATTTGTTGGGCCTTAAACAATCAAGTACAACAACAACACAGAATATAAATACATTTCCTCTATCACCCATAATCTACTTTCATAAGAGTAATTTCTTAAATAGGAAATAAACTCATTCAATTGAAAGTTTTCTTTCTCTCTGCATTTTTCATTTTTACCCTAGTATTTTATCCTCTTCTTGAAGTGAATAAAAACTCAGAATATTTTTTTTTTATTCATACATAAGAGATGAAAGTGTCGCTTAAAATAGAGACTCCAGTTCTCAGTATTACTTATTATTCAACTTCCTGGACAGGAATGTGTAAACTGTTGGCTATGTCTTCCAGTATTATATCACAGGATTCTAAAAATATTGCATGTTTTCAAAGAAGGACACTATTCTTTAAATTTACAAAAAAAAAAAAATCCCTGTAGACATTTTGAGCAGAGTTTTCTAAAGAACAACAAAGCTTAGACACTCTACAAGCAGGGATAAACATGGAAGCAATTTGGAAGCTACCATCAAGACTGCCTATGACATTCAAAAGACCTAGCTGCTACCACTTCAAGAATTCTTCCTATCCTTGCCATTCAGATTTGTACTTACTACTGAAAGAAAAAAAGGGCAGAAAGTGGGGTTTGAGTTAGATCAACTAGAACTCTGCCGTCTATATTTAATATTATTACAATATATTTTTCTTTTTAAAAAACATTTATTTATAGATACAAAAACTGGGGTGTATGCCAGAGGTGTAGGGGGTGAGAGAATTCACCAGTGACAGTGGGGAGGAGAACAGGCAGATCAGCTGAAGTACATTGCTGAGGGGTGCAGCGGATAAGAGAGGAGAGGTCTGCTGTGCCATTTGGGTCAGCTCCCTGGCAGGGGAACAAATTCGTGCCACTGTGGCTGGCTAAATAGCTTGATAGTGTTGAGACTTTAACCCCTGTGCCATCAGGAAGGCCCTATCACAATATACTTTTCAAATTTAGTAATATTTCTGTCCACAAGAAAACATTTAACAACTTTTCTCCTCCCAAAAATCCTGTGATAAGGAAATGAGTTATCTGCTATCAATTTAATTTTCATGTACACCTTTATATATACATACAAGAAAAATAATATATCTATAAGGATAAAAGGTGAATGACTACCTTTACTAATTTAAGATAAGTTTCTTAGTAGTAGTAATAAAAGGTAAATTTCAATTCTATAAGCATTTCTATATATACTTCAACTCAACTCTTTGGCTCAGTGATAAAGAACATTTCTACTTAAACTTTCAAAGAAAAATGGAGTGTTAAATAAGCAGACAGTGTTTAGGCTCATGGCACAGGGTTGGTTAATAAAGTTCCAAATTAATCAAGAGACTAGCAGAAGTAAATTTACTGTCTAGTTTCCACAATGGAAAATCCCTCAGGATGTCTTTAACTGCCTGTTTCACATTAGATACTTCTAAACCAGCTAATGCCATCACAACTGGAAGTCCAACATTTGTGAAAAAATGTCAGGAAGGATAAAAAGCTACCAACAGACGTCCTTTCAAACACTTGGTGGAGAAGTAGCCACCTATCCATTTATCTGCGTCTACTCCACTTCATCAACTTCATTCAATGGTTACCCTCTCTACTACTATCAACACTTATTCTTTTGAGAGTATATTGTCTGTAATTCCAATGATGATGGTGCTTCTTCATACTCATTCATTCTACACTAAGCTTGAACTGTTACTGAATAAGCAGCAGTGAATACCACCTGGAGAAATTAGTGAATTTTTTGAGGTTAGATAAATGGACATGCATTGCCATAGGTATGAATGTCATGTTTTACATATACTCAACTGAATCAAATATCCCTTGCAAATATCTTCTACACAATCACTTTCCAGCTGCTTGAATCTTATAAGTACTTTACAGTTCTGTACAGTTCACTCAACTGAAGAAAAATATGGGTAAACGTATTACCCTTGCTCAGTGTTCCAATAATAGAAAATAATCTATTTAAAATTTGTACTGTAATATTGTAACTGCTCAGTAAATACAGCCATTGCTATTACTAAAAGGGGGTAACTTAGAAACTTCGATATTCCTTCCAAGTATTCCTCAAATTCTATGCCAATTGACTCTATGATTTATTAAAATTCCTACTACCATTGCAATGGAAAATTCTTGTAAATGTTTAAATATTATAAATCTTATAACAAATATCACTTGAACAAATAAAGATCTAAAAAATACTTTTAAGATCTTAAAATACACATTCTTATCAGGACACCACTAAGCTTCTTGAGACTTCCATCAGGAACTACGGATATGTGTGAAACCACATGTGAAAAATGAAGAAACTAATGAACAAACAAAACAAAAACTGTTCAGACCAGAAGAACAAAATGATTACCAGAAAAAAGGAGGAAGAAGGGAGTAGGATAAATCAGGTAAAAGGGGTCGATTGGTTGGTGAAGGATGGAAACTAGACTTCGGGTGGTAAACATGTGTAGTGTATACAGATGTGGGTTTACAATGCTGTACACCTGAAACTTAATTTATAAACAGTATAACTACAATAAGAAGAATTTTAAGCAAAGAATTATGTATATACTAGCAAAAGTCTCCAAAGAGCACAGTTTGTAGGAAGAGGATATAGCAAGTACCTATGCTCGATAAGGAACCTAAGTAAAGAAAAGAACAAAAACTACACATGCTATGAAAGAACAAAAGAGTTTGAGTACCCACCACCAAGAAAATGCAAAATGCAACATATATATCATGTATATAAGCTTTTCTTTAATCACATCATTTAAACCTAATTAAGTTTACTAGCAATACTAGTAACCTAGTGCAGATAACCCTACAAGGAAATAAAACACAGAAACTGACCGACTGCCTGAGGGTAGCGTTCTGTATATTTTAAGACAGATACTGCAAATAATAGTTGTGGATTATCTATCTATAAGGAAAATTTTTCTTTTAAGGAAAAAACATAAAGGATGATAAAACAAATTAGTGTTCTTTTTAGTCCTTAGAAGTTGTAAATAATTTATGATGTACTACTAACTGAAAGATAATGACAAATTCTAATATTTTATTTGTTGATATTATAAAAGTTAGGTGATTTAAATTTTAGGTGAACACATCATTTGATTCTTTACTTATAACTTTAAAGCTCTTCTTAATCCTAAAATTAACACCACACGTTGTGAATGTTATTCTCTTTCTCTGCTTTGCTCTCTTCTCTCCTTCCTGCGCTATAATGGAGAAATGCCCTATGCACTCTGCAAACAAGGGAAGACATGCCCAGAGGTTGCTCCTGGGAAAGTCATAAAGAAGCCACAGAAGAAGGAACAACTGAAATAAGATTTGAAGAGAAACAGCAGAAATCCTTCAAGTAAACAGCAGTTTAAAGAGTGAAGGGCGGAAGGGATGGCAAGTGTACAGGTAACTATGGATGAAAGAATTTTGCTTGCAGCGAAGAATTCCCCATGACTGTTGTGCAAACAACGACGAGCCCTTTTGGTGCACCAAAATAAAAGACCTGGTTGTATTATAGAGAGAGTTGTTACTGAACAGTTTCAAGTCAGAAACTGACAAGATGAGAGATCAGCTCAAAGGGGCTATGTGAATCTGTGCGTAGAGGCCAAACAGCAATAACCACCTCACCTCACATGGTTGCGCTGGGGGTTACATGAGCGAATACTCATGAAGTGCTTAGAACAGTTTGGCATAAAATGAATTGTGTTAAGGATTCAAAAATACAAATCAGCAAAAACTTGATACTACATTTTAACTACGTATTCACTAGAGGGATTCTCTTATTCTTAAGCACATTACTTGCTTTTTCCTTTACGGAAAGTTCAGTTAAATAAAAAAGAGCAAGTCGACCTTTTATAAACACCTGTATTTTTAATACGGGAACTCGCCTCTGTTCTCTGTTGTGTAATCTCTCCCTCTACAAAGGGTTTCTGGTTGATTTTCCATAAAGAATAAAATATCTTTTGCCAACATCTGGGTACAGTAGTTGCTTAGGTGTAGAATGACCTACGGGTCTCCTGAGCACTAACATTTCCCTATAGACCTTTATCTCATTGCCCACCCATGTCTTCCAAAACACCAAGCACTTCCACTTTAGCTTTTCTGGCTTCCTGCAGCACAAAGTGGCATGTTTTCTGTTGGCTGTTTGATGCAGAAGGCACTTAGGTCTTAGCTTATCTCATCTACTGAGTCTCTCCACCACCATTCATATATTCTCCACCCCAATATTTGTTTGTTATCTGCTTCTCTATCTCCCCTTTTCTTGTAGGTTTATAGGTAGTATTTCAAAATGCATGTTTTCAGTTTAATAAGATCTGAGAGATAAATAGAGATAAATGTGGTCAACTTGTAAACTAGAAACCTTCATTTCTTTTTTTCAGGTAGGGCACCTGGGTCTTAAGGAAGTTGAGAGCTTGTCATTTACATAATTAGCCAAGGATGAATAAATTCTAGATCTGCTTCCATTTTCTCCTATCACACATATCTTACAACCATATATATATATAACTTCTTATGAGAAAACCAAAATGACCCTATCTTAAACATGTTTCTCTAATCAGCAACACTTGATCAGCACATTCATATGGATCCATAAAATTTAATTGTGTATGAGAATTAAACACAAACACAATGTCTATGCTCCTCGAAACTTCAATTCTGCAATTTTATCTTGAGTTTTTGTTCCCTTAATGTTAAAAAAAAACAAATTGTAAAATCTTGCTAAATCCTCAAAAAAAAAAACAAAAAAAAAAAACCAAAAGGCCGAAAGAGCTCTCCTCATGCTGATAGCAGTGGGAATGGTAATGTAGCATCTCGGCATGCGGCTGCTTGGAAGTATTTCAGTAAACAGGATAAAGCTATGTGAGAGTAGAAGAGCTGGTGCCCTCCCATCACCTTTAGAGGAGCCATCCAGTGATTATAAGAAGCATGGACATAAAACCACCTTTATAGTCATAAAAGGTTTTACATCATTTGAAGCCAGACTATGGATAAGACTAAGAGATAATCCTTTTCTCTCTTTAGTAAAATCCTTCAGCAAGTGGTTTTGGAGGAAAAAGTCTAAGAAGTTCTGAGTTTAAGATAGTCAGATTTCAGCAGCAGCGATGTTAAATTGGTAATTGTCCACATAAACAACTCAAATATATCTGTTTACTTTACATGTGCTCATGAAAAAAAAGGCTTGCATCATAAAATTCTAAAACCCACAAGTTTTAGCTCTTCTGTCACATCTCAGTGCATTTAATATCCTTCTGCCATATTATTTATGACTTCACAAAGAAAGTAGTTATTTCCTATTATCTGTTCAATAAATAAGTAGAGAAATGCAGGCTGCAGAGATACAATTTGTTAATGAAATAGCCCAGAGAATCTTCACGGTGTCTAGTCTCAGAAGCTTGCGCAGCATCTATTAAAGCTTGCTTCAGTTCTAAAGAGTGACTCCAATTTTTACACATTGAAATGTTCCACTCAAATGGCTGAGGCATGCTTTCTGAGTAAATTATGCAACATGAGTAATGCATGCTGTGACACAACATATATCTGACCACACAGGCATGTGTAAATACTTTTCTCTACTTGTTCAACATATTTCTATTACTGGGAAGACTCATTTCAAACATGAGATAGAGAATTTCTAGTTCTTAGAACTATATTCAAGAAGAAAAGAAAGAAGTCTTGCTTGTTGTAGTTCTTACCCGATACCAGGGCAGCACGGATGAACTATGTCCACAAGATAACACTGTTGTGGTACTATTTACAGGGAAACTGTAAGCTATGTACAATTTTGCTGCCTTGTCACATAAGAACAAAAATAATCAAATGTTATCCTCTAGAAATACTGTTATGCTGATAACTCCCCTACCTTAAGGAATAATAAATACTAAGAAAAGACTAGTTATAATAGTGTTCTCTCCCCATACTTGCTGTGAAGATCTTACTTTCCCTGCAATAATGATGCTAACAAAGGAAAATAGGCCTATTTATCTGATGATGTCAGATTTTGGGGAAAAAAAAATCTAGAGAAGAAGCAGATTACATAAGACATCAAAACTTCTTATCTAAACACAGTATACAGATTTTAAAAGGGAACCTATGAATAGACTTTAATAAAACCTTACATTGACCAAATGCTTCTTAGTTCTGAATATTCTTTATTTCTTTACTATTTAAAGTGTGGTTTAATTTCCCCTACGAATAAATATCTTATCTTTTGTCAGGGTGGAGTAGGGCAGCTGCTCAGATTTGCAATTTGTATGACAGACAACAGGACAAAACTTTTTGGATATTTAGCACACACATATTTCACTATTTTGGGTACTGAATATGCCTTATATACTTATCATATTCCTTTAGATTTTTGAAGAAATGTTGAATTGTATCGATATGTAATAAGATAAAGTTCAAATACTTAAAATAATTTTAATCGGGCTCTCTGATGGAGAAAGGGGTTAAATCTCAGCACTATAGGAGCTATCCTCAGGCACTGCAGCTCAAGTTCGATCCTGGCCAAGGAGCTGACCCACATGGCACAGCAGACCTCTCCTATGTCGCCTGCTGCTCCCTTCAGCAGTGTACTTCAGTAGATCCGCCTGTTCTGCTCCCCCTCTGTCTTTGGTGAATCCTCTCACCCCCACCACAGCTCTGGCCTACACCCCAGCTCTTGTATGCATGAATAAATAAATCTTTAAAAATAATTTTAATAAATTATATAAAAATACATATTTTCCATCATTTTTCTTAATAGTAGTAAATATACATTTAGATAATTGTGGGAATATGTACTTCTTACTAGTAGATATAATAACATTAACATAAAAATTTTTTTGACTAAGATCGTTATCAAGGATAGTAATTAATATTTCTGTATAGATTCTGCCATAGAAATGGCTAGTAACATTTCACTTAACTTATTTTTAAATTCTGTTAGTGATAAACCTAACAATTTTCTTTAGAATGGCTTACATATAAAAATATATAAGTATTTTACATTCTTCATCCAGTCCCAATTTAAATTTAAATAAAACAGTTCAACAAGAACAAATTCCCACAATTCATTTTAAATGTACTTTTCAAATTGTTATTTTATAGATCATCTTCTGTGGTTCTGCAAGAGGGTGGTCCTCAGGAAGGGGGAGTGTCCCGGGAGCCCACCTTCACCTCAGGTTGGAGAGAGCCAAGGCGCCTAGGACTTCGAATCCCAGAATGCCATCATCACCGAAGAAAGGATACCGAGGACTGAGGGAGGAGTGGAGGAGTTAAGGAGAGGTTTTGGGACTTAAAAACGAGACCTGGGGGGTTGGAGAGGGCTTTTGGTTCGTGGTGTGAATTGGCCAGAGTTTTTTCTGAGTAGGCGAGAAGAGTCCAGCTCAGCGAAACTGGTAGGACGTTTTCACCAATTTATTTCTTTATCTTTTCTTTTCCCTTTTTGTAAATAAATCTTTTTATTAATTTTATTGTGTGTGCCTGCATTTGAGTTTTTAAGTCTCTTTTAAGCGCACGGGTGAGAACCCAGACAGGCACCCCACGGAATTACCCTGTAACAGTTTTTGGGGCCCAACTTTGTTGGACAGGACACCCGTTGGTAGATCAGCCCAAGATAACTTGCATTGGTCACCTTAAGCGCATTTGGTCTGCAGGACACGTGACATGATCATTATGTCTCCACTCTCAATTATTTTGTTTTTGCTTTTTTCACCCAGACAGGCACCCCACGGGGTTACCCTGTAACATTTCTACCTCACATATTTGGAAATGTCAGGAGTCATCAAGTCTTGGTCTTAAGAAATACCTGAAAGGTATTCAACAATTACCTGGAACAATCCCATTGTGCATTTATCTGAGATTTGTGCTTTTTATTCTGAGAGTTTGGATATATATTTACAATATATATGTATATATATCCTACATATTATATTCCTGACTTTTTATTCTAATAGTTGCAGCTTATATATATGTGATTTAATATATTTATCTATCTTTGTGTAATTTTTACTTTCCATTCACTTTTATTAATCTGAAGGTTACTCTATGATAATACAATATCCTGAAAATTAGTGGCAACCTACCAATCTAAAATACAGTGAAAATATTCTCTATTTCTCTGTTTTATCCTACTGTTAGATTACTCTTCTTTTCCATCTCTGCTATTCTTGATAATTTTTCACACATCACCATATTTTTTAATTTACTGGAAATAAAAAATATTTGGGTTGGAGGAGAGAAGAAATCTGTAGAAGGTATTTAAGTTGATATTTTTAAAAGTTCTATAAACACACCCTCCCACATACACATACACATACACATACACATACACATACACATACACATACACATACACACAGAAACATGGAGTTTTATAGAGAAGGTGTTTGAAAATTCTGGCAACTATTAGTTCATAAAGAACATGACCACACAAATTTAGCAATACTTTTTGTAGATACATTTTTTACAAATAATAGAAACATAACAAATGAACTGATGCTTAATATCATTTATATAGCAATATGAACATTTATAAAAACATCTGAACTTGCAGGCCTCCCTGGTGGCGCAGCGGTTGAGCGCTGCGCTGTGGAGCTGTCGGCAGCGCACGATGCGGGTTCGTCGCCCAGCCGGGGAGAATCCCACATGGTGGGGCAGACCTCTCCTGCCTCGCCCGCTGCTCCCCTCATCAGTGTATTTCTGATCTGCTTGTTCTGCTCCCCACTCTGTCTCTGGTGGTCCCTCTCACCGGTCCATGCCTCTGGCCTGTACCCCAGCTTATATAAATAAATCTTTGAAAAAAATAAACATCTGAACTTGCTTTGTGTCACTGTCCTAAAATTGTTGCTGTTTTTACTTTTTTTTTAAAATGTTGAACTCAAATAATCAATTATTATTTAATATTTTCCATAAACATGGAATCAAAAAGAGTTCAAAATAAGGATTAGCAACTATTTAAAAATATTATTTTTTAATAAAAATCAGGTTGGGTTTGAGAAAAGAACATAGCTGAGTACCAATAAATGGAGTGAAATATGGAAATCAAGGACCTGTAAATTTTGTGAGACAAGGTCTAAATGGTATTTTATGAAAGAGGTAGTAGTAAAGATAGACCATAAAGCAACAAATGATCACCAACTAAGGGGAAGTCACAAAATTCCCTGTGGAGGAACAAGTCTCAGCCTACTACCTGCTAAGCATTTACCTAGGTCCTCTCAACAAATTCTCAAACAACTCTATGCTAAAAGCATTTTTATCCACTTTTTATGGCTAGTACCATACATACTTAGAGATGCGAGAACCTTGCCAAAGGTGGAAATAAATTAAATTTGAATGGTTTCACAAATTGGACTTCCACCAGTGGTTGGATGCTTAAAAAGCATTCAAATTTAGAATTTTAAGAACCTGCACATAAAATTAAATTTAAGAAAATGCATATAAAATTAAAGTTTACCACTAAGAGTTTATAAATCCTTTAATTCTACAGGATGCCTCCTGGAAAACCTGGGCTAAATTTGAGACTGACAAGTTTGGCTTATTTAGGGGAATAGTGAAATTTAAAGATAGAAATCTAGGGAGGAGATATTTTAGAGGGTTAAGGATAGAGAAAGATGAACCTGTAGACTCTACAAAGCGGCTGAGGATTTTGAGTAGGAATATCCATGTGAAACTATGTTTTGAGAAAAATGAGCTTGTGGTTGAATATAAAAGAGACTAAAATGGGAAGTGAAAAAAAAAGAAAGAAAAACAGGGAAGGCTCTATTACTGCTTCATTAAGATTTAAGAAAAAAATGCCCTCATTGTCTCTGGGTTGAAGATAAGTCACTAACTTAATTTCCTTTATTGCAGGTTGTCTTTATTTTTACTTTGCCTTATATCTAACCATCTTCTCATGAAGCCTTCAGGGTGAGATAAAATGTCACAACGACATTGTAAGGGCCACAAGAGAAAAAAAAAAAGGTAGAAAGAATGTGAATTTATGTCTGGCTTAACTTGGACACATTTTCAACAGAATAGTTTGAACCTACAGCCTCATAATTTTCATGCTCTTGAAAAAGACACTTGTAAAATTATTTTCTTGCTACTTTTCAAAGCTCTGGTTCAGAAAATTACTACCCTTTTGATATGAAGGCTGATGTAACTAATTATAGCTAGGAAGACACAATTCCTCCTTTAATAATAAAGAAATAGCAATCTTTCACCTAGAACGTAACACAATGTCTGGATTTGAAGCATGAAAGATTAAATCAGTAAGCTTTGAAATTCTATTATATTCAAAGAGACAATGTCTCCAAGGGCAATAATATTGACAATAGAAGGAGGTTTCTTGAAGAGCATTTCAACCTATTAGCAGACCTTGATGCAGTAAAAGGAATGTCGGGCTGGAGACAGGAGTCTTGCACTCCTATGGAGGAACTTTTAATAATCCGCTGAGCCCCTTTTAATAATCAGCTGAGCCCGTAGGTCAATTTGTCAACATCTCTCCTTTAACAACAATGCAATGACTGGTTTCAACCACTGATTCGCAGTAGAGGAAGCAGAGAAGAAAGGTAAAAGAAGATGGAGAGAGAGCAGGGTACTGGAAGGGGAAAGGGAGAAAGAGATGGCAAGTGAGAGAAAGAAAAGGAAGACTTAAAGAGCAACAAAGAAAGAAGAGGCGCGTGACAGTGGCCAGTTTATATATTAATGGTTTTGAATTTACTGGCATCAGAATATGCTAGAGCTTTCTAAAACAGATTGAAGGGTCTCACCCCCAGAGTTTTGTATGCATATTGTCTAGGGTGAGGCATGTGAGTTGAGATATCTAATGAGTTTCCAGGTGATGACCAGTGATGATGGACCCCACTTTGAGAACACTATTAAAGGTCTTCCTCTACATGTAGTCTTACAAAGAGGAAGCAGCTATAATTCAGATCGTCTGGGCATGAGTTCAATCCCTGGCCAGGGAGCTAACCTGCATGGTGCAGCAAACCTCTCCTGTCTCACCTTCTGTTCCCCTCAGCAGTGTTTTACAGTAGATCTGCCTGTCCTGCTCCCACTCTGTCTCTGGTGAATATCCTCACCCCTCTCCACCTCTGGTCTACACACCTACACCCCTGTTCTTCGATGCAAAATAAATAAAATCTTTTTAAAAAGAGAGAAAATAGTCTCAACAAACACCTCTTTAAAAGTCATCATCCTTTCTATATGCTAAACTCTTCTGTTTCGAAGTAATGCATTTGCTCAAATTATTATTAGTTATCCTTGTGCTATGATTAAATGGATTTATTTTATATGTCACTATGTATCAGAGGTACCAAAAAAAAAAAAGTCCAAGGAAGTAATAATGCACATCAGCAATTGCTGATGGGATAGTGACAGAGAAAATGGCTAACCTCATGCATTGTTGACACAATTTAATTTTATCTAGAATTGATGCAATGTGAAAAATCCTTATTAACTCAACAGCTAAAGGTATCAATGTAACCACAACTAGCAACAGTAATTGAGCATTTATCTTGTGCCAGGAATTTGGCTAAGAGCTCTACATGTTATGATATGTAATCCTCCCAATGGCCCTAAGAAAATAAAAGGATTGCACTATGCTTTTTCTCAGTCAGATAAATTTGACAGTTATTCACATGTACAGACTTTATTTTAAAAGAGACAGTGACACACAGAAGAAAGATGCTTGTGCATACGTATACTCAGAATGAGAGGTACATTCTCTATTTTACCAAACTAAAGAGGCTTATGAGGACAAGGACCAAGCTTATTTTCTCCAACTCTGGATTAATATCCATAAAAATAGTTCAAATTCTTAGAATGTCCAAAGAGAGGTTGGAGTTGCGCAGTGCGTTTCCCCTAATTTGCCAAAATCAAAACTTTCTCCTTGGTAGAAAACGGAGAAGCCATAGGCAAACTTTTTTGAAATTTAACTTTGGATGCTAAAAATGACTTAAAATGATACATTTAGAAGACAGCACATACGCCAGATAATGCCTTTTCTGAGTTTGCAAGGACATATCTCTAATGATCTTATCTTTATCTTCTTAAACCTTTTATTCCAAAAAAGGAAATAATAGCTCTGTTTGGAAATGCAGTTCTCCACTTCATGGGAAAGATCACCAATTTTGTTGTTTCATAATATGTAGAGGTATTTTTTCACAATTATAGGTGAGTTTGATCATAGATCTCTGGGAGTTAAACCTCATTATCCACTATTTCTCAAAAGCAGCAGTATTTCCTTCATGAAGTAATTGTCTCATCTCTACCTGCAGTAATCTATGGAAATTTTATTACCAAAAGACAATTTCAAGTCATTTTGACTTGTAATATCCATCTCCCCATCTTTTCTTTATAACCAGGGTCTGCCAAACAAAGAAAAATATATTAGCAATAGAAGTTTGAATTGTATAAAATGGAGCACAGGTAACAGTGCTTTGTAAAGGATGGGAACGGAAGAGGAAGAGACTGAAGTTTTAATGTCTTGTTTATACATCTATCTCCACCTTTAAACAGCTGTGAGACCTTGTAAAGATCATTTCACCACTACACATTTCATTTATCATATATGAGAGCTGGTAAAGATACATAGCTTCTACAATCTACTCAAGTTCTCTGATTTTTGATGCATTCCAATAAACTAACTATGTACCTGGGGTGGTCATAGGTTTAGGGGAATTCCAGATACCATCACAGATAAAGTTCTTGGTTCAGAAATAGAGTATTAAACAGTTTGCGCATGAGTTCTAACAAGACGACTTATTTACAGTAGAAATGAAATCAATAAGCTGCTTATATATGACCCTTTTGGAGTCAAATATTTCAATCACACATAAAACATTTTTTAATAGCATGCATACTATATTAATTAAAATTACTCCAAATGTATTGTGCATACAATAAATCATCTTATGACAGTAATAATGCCAGTAGGTAAGCTGTTAGAGAACTGGGTTGAACTTTTAGGAAGTCTTTGCTAGTGATAGATTATTGCAGGTGAATTACTAAGTAAACGATTTCTGTATCACATATATTATATATATATATATATATATAAATATGAGGTAGAGTGAAGCTGATAGCAACATATGAAAGTACTAATATGTGGGTAGCTTGTTCTAACATCTAACAATAAAAGCTATATTTAAAAATGAAATACATAATGCAGGGCTATTGAAAGGGTACACCTGAGTCTGATTCCTGCAAGCATGAATTTTGGTTTAAAAAAAAAATTCTCTCTCCTCTCTCACACACATACACACAGAATAGCAAAAGTCTAATAGCTATGACAGTCTCGCTCCTTATCCAATTCTTAACTCATCGATTGTGATTTTTTTATTTATGTCTGTGAATGGCTTTCCTTTATTTTTTTCTTTTACCAAACAGTGCAAAATATTGCTAGGAAAATAAGACAAAACAGAACCAAACAGGCAAAAGCTACATCTTGCATTAACCAAAAACCCCTCCTGCACCCTTTCACTTGCACTGGCGATTCATCAAAAGCTAAAAGCCAGAGCAGATACAGCTTAAGAGCTATGCTTTCTAATAGTAGCACTCAATTATTATTAACTTGCGTCAGCAGAATAAAAATGGATCTTAATTCTTTGTGTAGTCATTCTAAGATTAGGCTTTGAGAGAAACATTTCTTACTTTGTTGTAACATATATTGTTTTGAAGTCATTAAAGCAGAAAGTAAAATATTTCAATCAATGTCCTCATTCCAGAAAACATTTTTTTTTTCCTGGTGACTGGTTCTGAAGACTTATTTTTAGAGATTATTAGCAAGAACACTAGAAATGTATGGCTGGATAAGTACTTTCAATCATCCATCTTCCAAATCACACTGAATATTCAATTTAAAATCACGAACTCATCAATCACTAAATAGCTAGACTGAACAATATAAGTGGCCAGGAAATTTTAGTCAGTGGACGGGTACATTTCATGTTTCTGGTTGTTCTCAATATGAAAACATTAATTTTGTTTTTAGTGCCACCATGTTTTAATGACATGGTTGGGATGTCCCAGTTAAATGAGTTCTGTTTTCAGTGCTTTTTGTAAATTTACAATTATATTACCACAGGACAAGACAGCCCATCCCTCATAGATGCCCATGATCCTTAAGCATAGATGTCATTCCCATGATGCACATGCTTAAGTTAATATCTCAATTATGTAATCCTTACTTAGAAATACAAAATTTACTAGTCACGCAGCTAAGATAGTGACTGGAACTGCTTTATCTAATGAGATAGCTGCTAGTCACATGTAATTATTTAAATTTTAAATATTTAATCCTAAATAATATTGAAAATTCAATGCTTTGGCCCCTAGGGCTACTAAACTGAGCAGAACAGAGCAAGAGCATTTCTGGCATCACAGATTGTTCGACTGGACAATGTTGAACAAGATTCTCATGGATCAACATACTTTGAAAGAGTATCGAGTTACAAATGAAAAGTTAATGTTGTTTATAAAGACTTTTCCTCAATAAAACTAACTAATGGAATATTTTTTAAAAATTACACAGCATTTGGGCTACAGAGTAGGAGGGGTGGAACTCCATGAGAAATGATAGTTGTTCATAAAACAATCATGAGCAGAAATGTTTAAAAAATAGTTTCTGAGGGCCTCCCTGGTGGCCCAGTGGTTAAGCACTGCGCTGTGGGGCTGTCGGCAGCAGAGACGCAAGTTCGACGCCCAGCCAGGGAGATTCCCACATGGTGCGGCAGACCTCTCCTGCTTCGCCTGCTGCTCCCCTCAGCAGTGTATTTCAGTTGCTCTGCCTGTTCTGCTCCCCACTCTGTCTCTGGTGAACCCTCTCGCTGCCCCATGCCTCTGGCCTGTACCCCAGCTTGCATGCAGAAATAAATAAATCTTTTTAAAAAATAATGTCTGAAAAATAACATTGATACAGAGAACTTATTTGAAAATAATTTAATTTAAAAGGGGCTTCATGAAAATATAAATGTCATATCAGAGCTTTCAACTAATAAAAAGAGCAATGGAATCATGTCTCGTTATCAAAGTTGCAATTCTTAAAAACCAATAGCTTAAAAAATTCTTAGAAAATAATTGCTAACTGGATGAAAGGCTTACTGTTTGGGTATCCTAATTGTTCATTCTTGGCTCCTTTTATTGATGTCTCATTTCCAGGTCTGGCTCTGGTTGCTTCCAACTGAGCAAACAGATCCAAACACTCTCTCAAATGTCTGATTCTTCATTTCTCTAAGAATTAGAAAATAGCTTCTCTCAATAATTATATAAAGTACAATTCTGTATTTAAAAGAAAAAGAATTATAAATAATTGTAAAGTAAATAAAGTATTCTTCCAACTGTAAATGATGAGCACCACCCAGATAATTAGGATGGCTACAATGAATTATTTTTAGTTCACTATTTTAATGTGGACTAAAACAGGCTTTTTAAAATAATTACTATTCCCATAAGATCACACAAAAGGCACATATCGAGTTTTGAAAAATGAAGCTAATTATTTGCACTAAGTCTTTCTCAAGAGAACTGTTTGAAATTGGAGAATTATTAAAAATCAGAAATTCACTTTTAAGAGATTAAACTGAAATAGAGATTTCCTCCCTCATTGATGCTAGGTATTAAACTTCTTAAGATCCAGTGCTCTGAATCATTTTGAAAATTTGTGGGACAAAAGTCACAATTAGAATTATGGCTGCAAACACTTCAGTTAGAAGAGACTGGTGTATAAATACACAGTTTTCCAGAAATGGGAGAAATGACAACCCCAAATAAAACACTCCAATCCCTTATAAACTGTCCATGAATAAAATCCTGGCCCTACTGAAAAGAGACTGTACGACTATATGTAAGTATTCCAGCACTAGAAAGAGATGTGCCAGTCTTTCTAATGTGTGAAAAACAAAATTCTATCTTTAATACTATAAAAAAGCCTGACCATTTCATGTAATACTTGAATACTCAGTGTTTATCCCCAAAATTCCCATGAAATTTGCTGTGAGATTCCACCTCAATTATCTATGAATCCTTTGTGTGTGTGTGTGTGTGTGTGTCTGTATCTTAGACACACACACACACACACACAGACACACACACAATGGTCTTCAAAGTAGGAACTAAGCCTCATTCATCTTTGCATCCTTAGCACTTAGCAATAACATGACCAGGGTAAGCACTGAAATATTTGCTGTATAAATGGAAGAATAGAATCTTGATGTTTTCTAATAGCTACTGAAACAGAATATTATAATACTCTTGCAACCAAAGCTGAACTAAACTGATGTTTTATTGAGTTTGCTTTCTTGGCATCAATATGAATTCTTAGTACTACATATTGAAAATCATTATCTCCAAGCTGAGATAATTTCCCTTTATAAATAGAATACTGAATTCTTTTTATCAAAACCAACATAAAAATCAGCAAAAAAAAAGTATTCAATACCCAGAGTATTAGATCAAATTAAGTTAGATATAGGTCCTGATCTCTAAGAGTTTATAAGATATGAGAGAGAACAAGATAAAAATGGACATCTTACAAATGTATTTAGTATATATGGGTATAGTGACAGCTAGGCATGTATCTGTGATATATATGTATGTGTATATATGTAGCTATGTAACAGAAATGTAAAGATAAAAGCATGCTAACAAGCCAAGTATTTACCTAAGAAGGATATTTTCTTGTAGATCTTCACATCAATGATTTTTAAAAAAATGTTTCATTATAGGAATGGCTTTTACTCAAGTCCTAATTTATGTTCAGCAAACTCTGAAGTCATTCTAAGATGCTTTTTGTCACCTATATGCATGATAACTCTAAATTTTAAGTTAGATGAAAAGTCTTTATAAATATGCATTTTGTAAACATATATTTTTATTTTATGTGGCACTAATTATAATCAGATGCAGTGATTTTACAAGTGATAGATAATGCAGTAATTAAATTATTTCTAGGGAAAAAAAGAGATTAAGATTGTTAAAAATATTGCTTGTCCATTCATCAAGGTTAAGCTAGCATTTTCAGATTCAAGTGTCAATTATTGTTGAGATGACACACAAATATGCAAGTCAAATAAGAGTAAAAAACTAACTTCTTATATTCAATATAAGCTGTTTCTAAAGCAGTGATCCAACAAATTCTCTCTGCTACAATGAAAGTATATTTTATCCAGTCATGTATTATTTCAAAGATGTATGGAATGATAACTTCAAACACAAGATGTTAGAAAACATCCTAGAGGATGTTTTCCTTCTGCAATAAGATAAAATAAACAAGGCTCTACAATCTACCCACCTTCTCCTTAAACTATTTTAAAACTGCTGTATTGAAGATTATGTTTCATCTTGAGTGACTTCAATTAAAAAACCTGCAAATAACAAACCAATACACATCCAGAATTCTCTTTATAGTCTGTAAATATACTTCAAGAGCAGAAAATTCAGTTTTGTCATTACTGGTCCTGTCATACTTTAAACCAAACCTTTTCTGTAGTATTTCTACCTCCAAAGAGACATTTTTATACTCCTGTTACTAATTATTTAACAAATAGAATTTCTGAGCCTGTGTATTTCTGTGCTTGATAAACAAGCTTTGAAGACAGATGAAACTAGCATTAATTCTTTCAAAATAACATTCTGTTTACTTGTGAAATAAAGGTCATGCCTGTATTGCAGAATCATGTGTAATACAAAACAATGCATGTAAACAGAGCTGAGGATGGTGCCTGACCCAGGGTAATTACTCACTAAATGAGAGCGTCTGTCACGATGAAGCTAATGATGATGAGGACTGTCATTTCATCCCTTGGAATGATTTTGATCAAATAAGAAAGAACAGGGAAGTAGCATGTGCCTGACCCTTTCCCTCTATCCATCCCAGCTGTCTTAAAAGGCTCATTAATGATGATCCTCCTGAAGAGGGAAGGGAAAAATTATCAGAAAACTGAATGACCCTTAGCTTCTGGTCAAACAGAACCAGAATAGCCCATGAGCACTGGAATAATTCAATTAGGATTTTTTAATACACTCTTTCCTTCTTTTCTGTCTCCTCGCCTGGACTTTAAGTGCCTGGTTACACTGGGTAGATGCTTTTGGAAACAATAATCTAGATAAAGTCTTTATTGATGAGAAGGACTTCTTTATAGCTTTTCCAGAAGAACATTCTCTATTGTGAGTTCTGTTTCATTTTTATAATACAATTAAACAGACTCATGGAGACGCTTCAGCCATGTAGCTAGGTAACACTCAAACAATGCATTTTTATTAACTCATAGAATAAAATTTAACAGGATTAAAAAAATCTGGCAGAATTTATCTTCAAGGAGTAAATAGTATAAGGAAAGAGGAGAAAAGGTTTTATAGTATTTCAAGTGAAAATAAAGGATTTGTTTTCCCACGAGAGCAACAAGTCACTGCATTTAGGTTCTATTTAGAGACCTGGTGTCAGGTCAGGATCTCAGTGTACTGGCTTCTAGTCAGACTAGCTTCAGAGGATTTGAGATCAAGGCAATGAGGGTCTCCAGAAATCACATTAGATGGTAAAGTTTGAATACCTTAGGAAAATGGTCCCATCAGAGAGAAGTCTAAGGAAGGACATGATAGCTCTTCCTCAGTGAGCCCTGGAAAGGATTTGAAAAAGAGAACATTCTATCTAATCTCTGAAGCCTAATTTGGATAAATGGCTGATAAGTATGGTATATGGTCAACTTTTAAAAATTTGATAAAAATGGCAGTTGTGCTACAAAGAAATGGGTTGCGCTAAACTTCCAAATTACACAGATTATTCCAAAAGCTTACAGAAAGCCATATAAATATGGACAATATATTAAAGAGGCTTTCAATTGGTGAAGGTTTAAAATGACCTACCAGAATAATTTTAGCTTCAAATTTCTATGATTCTAAGTATATAAAGAGCTACCATTTGAAAAACACTACTAAAATGTCTACATCTACGAATATGTCTCTTAATATATGTAAGCAACATGAAATATGAATGGCTTAAATAACCATTTGCAATTTTGACATTGCAAATGAGTGAAAATTAATTAGAACCAAAAAAGCAGGAACACTGAAAATTGAAAATATTTAAATTAGTTGCTTTCTTATCATAGACATATGGAGAAACATCTATTTTCCAGGTAAAGGATATTTATCCGATGATTTGCAAATATCTTCTCCCATTCAGTAGGTTGCCTTCTGCTTTTAAAAATAGTTTCTTTCACCACATGAGCTTTTTAATTCATGTAGCCCCATTTGCTTACTTTGTTTTTGCTTCCCCAGCCATCAAACAGTGGTTACTAGAGGGAAGTGGACTGGGAAAATCGGATCAAAGGGATCAGTTGTATGATGATGGATAAAAACCAGACTTTTAAAGGACAAGTATAACGCAGTTTATACAGATGTTGACATATAAGGTTAATTATATGCTGAAACCTATATAATGTGTGTTATAAATCAATGTTACTTTGATTTTAAAAAATAATAAGTGGTATATGTAACTCTTCCATAAAAACAGATTCCTCTACATCAAGTAAGATGAAGGTAAAGAATTACAGATTCCCATTAAAATATATCTTAGACTAGGGCCTCCCCAGTGGCGCAGCGGTTGAGCGCTGCACTGTGGAGCTGTCGGCAGCAGTGACGCGAGTTCGACGCCTGGCTGGGGAGAATCCCACATGGTACGGCAGACCTCTCCTGCCTCGCCCGCTGCTCCCCTCAGCAGTGTACTTCTGATCTGCCTGTTCTGCTCCCCACTCTGTCTCTGGTGAACCCTCTCGCCACCCCACGCCTCTAGCCTGTAACCCCAGCTTGTATGTATCAATAAAATAAAATCTTTAAAAAAAATTTAAAAAATTAAAAAAAATATATATCTTAGACTAAAAGCTTGAAAGTCGTTTTGCTTTTAATATTCCAAATTTTAATAGATCCAGGGTCTGATGTGTATATGTCTCCCCTAAGGTGAGAAGATCAGACAGCTGAAGCTCTTGACTCACCCACTGATCCTTTCTGCAGAGAGATAAGAGGATTTGTTCATTGTGGCACAATTCTCTAATTTCTGGTAGCACAGGTTCTTTTACTGGGATATCTTATTAGCAACATGTATCTTTGGTTGACTCCTCTCTGACACACTTTCAGAAGAACTTCAAATATCAAAATTCAGACTTGCTTCTCAAAATATATTCTATCATTTTGGGTTCCTGCTTAATCTTACTTTGATAAAAGAGTTTTTCTGCTTTTTTAATGTTAGTTCTAGCTGTTGGAACATAAGCCCATTTTTAGTGTCATGGCTTTATTTTGGTTTTTCCACTTCCATTTTATTATTTGATAATACTTAGTAAGTATCAAACATTAAAAATACTTAGCTGATTTTCACTTACCAGTCTTGCCAGTCACAATGGGAATCAAAATGCAGCAAAGGAAAAAGTGGCAGTCAAGTCTGATATGAAAAAAGCATCACTGTTCACAAAGAGGCATTACAGAAGGTTCACAAGACACTTTTATTTACATAACTTAGGATAAACCTGCATCACTTAACTAATCTCACTTCAAATTTCAAAACATCATGCCAGGTCTTCTGATCTTAATCACACTAAGGAACATATAAATCTACATTAGATTACATATATATCAGGATTTTTATTGCTGAATCGTAACTTATGACTATACATTTCCTTTCTTTACCAATACTGATGGCCAGAAATACCATAACCATTGTTCATCAGTCAGAATTCTCCAAGGCAGAAAATGTTTTGATTCCTCACCACAGTAATCTTCAATCTGCCTTTCACAAGGCAGTTCTCTTTGCACCTAGACCTTGTGTAAAAGGTTTATTGCATATTTCCCTCTACCAAAAAGCTGCAAATTATTTTGGAAAGACTAATGGCCATGAAAAGTCAATTAAAAATCTCAACATCAAATCAACCATTCAGTTGATTTTTTTACATAAAACTTCCCTTATGCTCAATTATAATCTAAGAATCCACCAGTAATTTGTTTTCTATCTTCAGGTGCTCCATAGTTGAAATCCCTAACATACGATTAAAATTTATTCCCTTTGGAAAGTAATTCCTTTCAAATCAGTTTTCTGATTCTATAGAAGAGAAAGAGAGTGAGAAAAGGAGAAAAGAAATATTTACCCTAAGGAAAATGTAATCTCATGAGATTTAGCCTGTCTTCATACTTGGTGCTGCCTTGATTCTCATAGGTCCTTCCCTTTCTTTTAGGTTCAGTCTGAGACTTGCTGTTCTCTATATTCATTGTGATCAACGGATCAGTTAACTTAAGCCTCCACTAAGCAAAGCTCAGCCCACCTATCCTTTACAGAGTTAAGTAATCAGTAATGTTAAAAGTTCATAATTCTAAATTCCCAAAATGAAACAGTTGTGCTTTCTTTATTCTAGTTGCTCTCCTGAATACTAATAATTATTATCCATGAAGTGTTATTCCTTAGTAAATGATGGGATAGGGCTTTTGCAATAAAGATCAGTTTATCACCTGTGTACAAGATTACTGAATCTCAAGCATGCTCTCTCTTTCTCCCTCCCTCCATTTTTCCCTCCCTCTCTCCCAACCCACCCCCACACTCACACACACGCGCACACACACACACACACACACACTCTCTCTCATTAAATAGTAGTGAATACAAGCACTTCTGCTCCTTTGTCTAGATCACTGCTTTTTTAATGATTTGTTTTAAACCTTCTTTCAAAATTCCACGTCAGGTCAATAATGTTCCAGGATGATAATATTAGCAATAGGCTGAACACACATTCTTTCATGTCAGTGGGTTTTAACATTTGTTGTGAGATTTGAAAATGCAATTGTTATGGTTCCCACTTCCAGAGACTATTTAAATTGTTTTATTTTTTTATTTTATTTTTTTTTAAGCTGGGGTACAGGCCAGAGGTGTGGGGCGGCGAGAGGGTTCACCAGAGACAGAGCGGGGAGCAGAACAGGCAGGTCAGAAATACACTGCTGAGGAGAGCAGCGGGCGAGGCAGGAGAGGTCTGCCGCACCATGTGGGATTCTCCCCGGCTGGGCCCAGGCGTCGAACTCGCATCACGCGCTGCCGACAGCTCCACAGCGCAGCGCTCATCTGCTGCGCCACCGGGGAGGCCCTATTTAAATTGTTTTAGGTGAATGCTAAGAATCTGCACTTTTAGTAAGTATTTCAGGTGATCTTAATTTTGATGATTTTCAGACCAGACTAAGAAATGTCATTTAGAGTATGTCACAGTCTATAAATGAATCTTCTAATTATTTGGAAATTGTATATGTTGATCAAACAAATTATATTTCCTATAAAACATCATTATATTCTTATAATATTACAGATTTTGCATTATCAAAGTTTATATACCTTATGTCCAAGTTAGAAATAGTTTCGAATATTTTGTGAAACTATCGGTGCAAACACTGTTCACCACATTGTTAAATAACCTGCTTATAAATATCCACATCACAAATTCCTCTCAGACTCAACTCTTCTGAAAAACTTAGGGAAGTGAGGGCCTCCCTGGTGGTGCAACAGGTTAAGTCTTAGCACTATGATGCTACCTGCAGTCATTGCAGCACGAGTTCAATCCCACATGGTGCAGCAGACCTCTCCTGTCTTGCTCTCTGCTCCCCTCAGCAGTGTACTTCAGTAGATGTGCCTGTTCTGCTCCCTACTCTGTGTCTGGTGAATCTTCTCACCACCCTTCCCTTTCGTATACACCCCAGCTCTTGTATGCATAAATAAATAAAATAAATCTTTAAAAAAAAAAAAACTTAGGGAAGCGAGTTGCTTTCTTTTTTGGATAAACAGAGTTATGAAACATGCTACCCTTTCCTTCTTTTCTTTGGCTTCTAGGAAATCCACAGCTGGTTTTATAATCAGTAATGCTTTATTTAAGTAATTTTTATTCTCCATTATTTCCTTTTCATCTTTAATATTTGGTACAAGTGTTCTTTGAACATTGGCTAAATAAAATGTAAAAGATTATGCCTATAATTTCAAAAATGTATGCCAGAGGAATAGGATTTTATAATTTAACAAACAGAAATTCATTAATTGTTGAATTTTTTTAAAAAAAGGCTTGTATGGTGACTCAACAGTCCAGCTTCTGAATAGGAAATACAGCTTGATTTAAGATGTGTCTTTAATACACAGCACTTCATCTTCAATAATCAGTTTCTGCCAATTTGGTGATACACTAGTGTTTTTTTTTTATTTCTTTCTTTCCCTTATAGTTTATTAAGAATTGTTTTCTATCTCGCCTTCAATCCTCCTCTCCCTTCCTTTCTCTATCCTCTATCCTTTCCTAACTTCTTTCTCCCTCTCTGTTCCCCTGCTAGTGGTACATATTTAATGTATACAATTTGATGAACTTGGGGATAAGTATACACCCATGAAACCATCACCACCAAGGACATAGATACATTCATCATCTCCCAAAGTTTCCTCTTGCTCCTTTACTAGGCACTTTTTCTTATGCAAGGAAAATATATACTATATTTAACATTATAGTTAATATGTTTAATCATAACATAATAGCAATCCACCATATAGTACCTATGTGGCAGGTAATGTTCTAACAACTTTACATATGTACATTTAATTTCCATAAAAGGCCCATGAGATAGGTATTACTTACCTCTCTTTACAAATTTCAAGTGGACAGAGTTTAAGTAACTTGACCAGTGTCACTGAGTTGGTATTTAAATGCAGGTCATGTTTAATCTATAGCCTACATAAGGTCTTTTTAAGTGAATCATCAAAGGGTTACTGCGGGAAAAGATATCTAATTTTAAACAACATCCGTTAAGTTTTTTATATATAAAAATATGAAAAAAAAATGGTTCCAAATGTCACCAGAGAGCCCTCTTTTAACAGTAGTTTTATAGGTTAATGGAACTTTTTTAAAGAAAGATACAATGAAATATAAAATATTTCTTCCCATCTCCCATATAATTAGACTTCTTAAAAATTCATTTTGTGTCCTCCCAGAAAAATAAAAAGAGGGATATGTGTACACCAAAATATACAATATACTGAATTACACATTCATATATTTTAGTAATATTTAAAATAATATTATATGTCCAGAAACCAGTCAGTGAATAATGTGGTATTGATAAAGAAGTAGAAGGAATATACGTGACCTGCAATTTCTTAATTTAGCCTAAGTTTGGCTTAAAATATCATATTTCAGGACATACTGACACATTTGATTTCCTGATTGGAAAATGCCTCCCCTTATTTACTTTTAATATAAATAATCTTACTATTTATTTAGGTAATTATTAAAATATTTGGGTTGTATACATTAACTTAATAAATTTTTTGCAAAATCAATATGCACTTATCACTACTCTAGGGTTAGGGCAACCCTGAATAAAGAAATACCCTATTTCCATAAAGAAAAGGTTTTTTTTTAAGATTTATTTATTTATGCATACAACTGGGGTGTAGGCCAGAGGTGTGGGGTAGTGAGAGGGTTCACCAGAGACAGACTGGGAGCAGAACAGGCAGATCAACAGAAATACACTGCTGAGGTGAGCAGTGGGCAAGGGAGGAGAGGTCTGCCATGCCATGTGTGAATCTCCCAGGCTGGGCATCAACTTGCTTTGAAGCCACTGACAGGTCCACAGTATTGCACTTAACCCTTTGAGCCACCAGGGAGGCCCCATAAAGAAAAGTTTATAGCCATTTTCTAAATTGTTATCTTCTGATATTTTGATTCAAATTTATGTGCTTTTTAAGTCAAAAGCACAAAAACTGTATTTTAAAAAAGACAACAGATCAGCATGTATACACTGTAAGTTAATTATGCTTTTTTTAAACAACTATTTTCACTGACAAAAAAATCAAGGTTATCTATAAAAGATTGGAAGCAGTATTCACTTTAATTTCTGTAATTGAGAATTTCCTGAGATGAAAGTAATGTCCTCTTTATATGTATTGTATATCCTATTTCACATTGATGTATCCCTTCCTGAAAGACTACCAGACACCTTGAAACTAGCATGCTTTTTTATAACGACAATGTTCAGATAAATTAGACAAGATAAAGTATGTGAATTCTTTCTTGATTGTTTGTATTTGCAAAAAGCATTTTATAAACTACTATAAAGTATGAGAAAACCAATTCAATATCAGCTTCAGTCCTCATTCTAAATTTCAAAAGAATGAGTAAACCAAAGTCTTGTGAAATAGTTTCAGATTTGATGTTTATCCTATTATCGACTTGTATATGATTGACCTTGAATTTAAGCACATAGCTTAAGTTAATGTTTCACATAAGGAAAATATTAGAGAAATATTTTCTGTTAGAAGAAAAATAAATCCAATTACAAGGAATGGACTTGACTAAAATGTTAGCTATGACAGCTATACTTATGCTAATTTCTCAATCCAAAAAAAAAGGAATATGAAGTAATACTAATAGAGAAAACATTCCAAATTCTTCATATGACCTATATCCAACCATATGCACTTCCTCTTCTCATTGATTCCCACTACATCATAAGAATTCTATTTGTAAATTCTGTGTATGTATGTATTTATTTACTTATTGGCTAGTAGAAGTAACAATACAGTAATTTTGGAAAAATTCAGCTTTATCCTCCAAAGTTGAATACTCTGACCCACCAATTTCCCTCCAAGTTATAGACAGAGGAGAAACATTTGTACATATCAACAACGTACATGTCATCAATCTTCAGAAAAACTTAGAATTATCCTAAATGTCATTAACAAGGGAGTGACTCGGTGAACTGTGGAATATTCACATAACGGAATGAGGCATTACATAGGAACCAAAAAAAGAACTATAATGCATAGCAACAATATGGATGAACCTTGGTGATATAATATTATATGCAAGAGCTCAAAATTGCATGCAGCACGACATTCTTTTAGAAAGTTAAAAAAATCTTACAATTAAAACTGGAGTTTTAAGAAGGTAGATACTGGATACAGGAGTATGGCTAGCTCCATCAGACAAGGATGGAGCGATACAATGGGAAACGGAAGTACTCAGGGTTAAGGTAAATATCAATGACAAAACTTTGGTTTGGGGGTATTACATTACTACATTATTAAAATTGCTAAATAAAATTACAAAGAGGGTTATACATGGATTAAATGACACATACGTTGTCATGAAAAAGGAAGTAAATTTTGAATACCTTGAATAAAAGCAATAAAACTTGGTTAGCTCTTTAAGCTCTTAGTATCAAAGATTTAGCTCTTTTTATATATTTTTTGAAATGTAAGTTATCCTTTATAATTTATCAATTTAGCTTCATCTTGAAGATTTCTCCCAAAATATTCAAAGTATCTGCTTATTGACTAATTTTCCAGCATATTAATTTCAAAAAAATTCAGGGCATTAAAGGTAGAATTGGGGCCTCCTTGGTGGTGCAGTGCTTGAGCGCTGCGCTGTGGGGCTATTGGCAGTGGCAACACAAGTTCGATGCCAGGCCAGGGAGATTCCCACATGGCACAGCAGACCTCTCCTGCCTTGCCCGCTGCTCCCCTCAGCAGTGTATTTCCGTCAATCTGCCTGTACTGCTTCCCACTCTGTCTCTGGTGAACCCTCTCGCTGCCCCATGCCTCTGGCCTGTACCCCAGCTTGTATGCATAAATAAATCTTTAAAAAAATAAATAAATAAAGGTAGAATTGTTTTCTGCTTAATGTCTGGGGATTAAAATATTGCTTTATGTGTTTTTCAAAGTAGAAACTACTGCTTCAACAAGCTTGACTATAGTACCTTAAAATATATCCCATGTTATAATGTTTAATTGAATACCTTATTTTGTTTAGGTCTCAACAAGTATTTTCACTTAATGAAAAAAAAAACATGATTTTTATATAAATTATGAATTTACTGTTATTCCAAATTTTAAATGTGTTTTTCAGACAAGTCAAACAAATGATTTGACACTGATTTTACTGCATGCTTTCAACACTGCTGATACTAAAATCAATAAAATCATAACTATCTAATTGTTTAAAACATTGAGTTGAAACTTCAGTTCAGTAATGAATTCTCTTTAGTTTCAACCAGATTTAACAGTTGGCAAAACACAAAGGTATGAATGATAAAATGAGACTTCTTACAAGCATTTGTTTATCCATGTGACTATTTCAAAGTCCACATTAGATTCTATGTCTCCCTCCATCCATCCACCCACCGATCCACCCATCCATGCATCTACTATCTATATAGCTCTGTGTATTATCAATCTATACCTATTATCAGAGATTCATTTATACTATGAGAAAACTCCATCATCATCTACAGGCCTTTTCAGTTGTGTATATAATTTTGGTTTTGTTGCTGTTTTGTTTCTAATATTTTGTTTAATGATGTGAATAGGTACACAGTAGAGAAAAAAATACGGCGGAAAAATAAAGGTCTTCCAGTGTATCCCACTCTGAAGAGCATTAGACTTCAGAAGATCCCCAGAAATCAATCTTATGTCCCTCCTATCTAGTTCTGTGATTTTATATTTCCTACTTTCTTCAAGTGTAAACTGAGACATTTCTACAGGATGATTTGTAAAGACCCCTGCAAATCAAAACCCTGTAATTTTAAGAACTTTATATGGAAGCTGAAAAATCAAACATTAGGGGGAGCCCATAAAGCACATTCTTTTCTGACCCAATACACATGTGTTTTCTGCCCCCACACGTATTATCAAGTTGATTCAATTTAAGGAGGATACAAATGCATGTACTTATTTTTCATTCTACAACATCACATTTGGTCAGCACTGGAAACATTTCCACACGTTCCAAAGTGTTATCTAAAATAAAGTGTATCCTAAAATGCACTAAAATAATATAGCATTAAATAGCTTAATTTTTGTAGCAGGATGAAAAGAAAACAGTTTACTACCCAAAACAAACAAAAGGTTGTAATTATGAAAATGTAATTGTCATTATTAACGTTATCAGATGCAAAGTACAAGTCTTTTTCCTTTGTGATGGCCCTAGGAACCTATCTTGATCTAGCAGGAATCAAGCCCTTGGACAGAACTTCTGGGTAGGATTCACTATTATCTGAAGGGCAAATGTTTTAATGGAAATGGCATGCCAAAGCGAGCTGCCATACTTAATTCCTTAGGTTAAGTAACTATTTTCACAAGTTGCTTCTCTGGGAAGCGTACATAATATACGTATTTTTTATACTGTTAATCCAATTCTTACCTTTCCCAATGTAAATTCTCTCCAATTATCCATTCCTATTATGACTTACTGTCTAGATTCTTAACAAAGCTCTGTCCCTGTAAGTTTTCATTATTTATCTGTTACACACATGGTTTCAATTTCATTTGGCTTTTAAAATACGTATCCTCTGGCAATGTTCATAGATTTCAAGATATGTAAACCATTTTTTTTCTTTCAAACTCACAAAAATAACCAAACACCTGAAGAGGATATATATGTACCTACTGCAAAGTGTGAAAACAAAAAAAAGGAATGAAAATCTTTAAATAGAACTCAAAGTGTATGTGATATTCTTAAATACTAATCTTAGAATTAACAACTGTAAGTCTGCAAATCTACCTTCAAAAATAAATAATTATCTTCTGTCATTTCTCAGAAAGATCCATATCTATTAAAAATCAGGTTTGTCTTTTTGGCTACAATGTGGAATTCATTTTTCCATTTGAACTAGCTTTGGCTATGTCAGGTGGGGATAATTTAATCATTCATTCTCGTAAAATATTCCATTGTCTGGGAAATCTTGTGACTAATCAGATATAAAATTTAAGTTAAAATAAGAATAATGAATCTAACTAAGGATGAGAATGTACACAAGGTGAAGAAATCAATGTTAAAACGAACATTTTAAAATGTCTTTAATGTCCCAGAGCTTATGCTCACTTTAAGCAGAAACCATATTCCATCCCTCCTATGCTACTAATGCTCTAATATCTCCCTCATTACATCTAGAGTGAAATAAGAAGTCTCCACAACTATCCATGATGTCCCACATCCTCTAGTCCCAAATACCTTTCAGAAAGCATCTGCTACAATACAAAGCCACTCCCCCTCCCTTTGCTTCAATTGCAAGCTTCCTCTCACCCTAAAGTCTTTGTATCTTTCTTCCTCTAAAACTCCCATTCAGATATTCACAGGATTTACTTTGTTTACTCCATTAGCCAACAGAAAAATTGTTGCTCTTGAATAGGTTTTGTCTGCCTCAAATCCAAAATACAGCACACTTCTTACCTTGATTTATTTTGTCTGTGGCACCCACAACTATCTGGAATTATATATTTATGCAGTTGTTCTCTGCCTCTCCTACTGGGATACACAGTTCTTAAGGTCAGAATGTTAGCAGCTGTGTTTATTGCGGTAGTCAGTAACAGGTAGTAAGTGATCAACAAAAGTCTGTTAAACTGAACTGAACTCTCTGAATCACATTTTGATCTCTGGAGAGTATATGCTACTGGCAAAACTTTGGGTTTCCAAAATCACTATAACTGGTAATCTTAAAGTGAAAAAAATGAGTAAGATGGAAGAATCAGGCCCACATAACAGCAGAAAAGACAAGACCTTTTTACTTTAGAACAAAATCTTCCCATTTTATTTGACATTATTTCAACTGTCATCCTACTCTTCAATGTTATTTTGTTCTCATTATTAAATTCTGATAGCTAACTCCTTATTCTCCCCACACTTTTTTTTATGATTTAGATCTTCTTTACATAACAGACTTGTCAAAATTTCCAATGCAAAATAGATTGCACCATGCCAGGATACACAGGACATGTATATTTTGTATACCTGCTTTTTTTATTCCCTTAGAATGGGAGAGTTCCTAACAGAGACTACATTTATCTTATATTTCATTTACAGAGACTAGCTCCCTATTTTAAAATCATTCCATTTTATGCATAAATGAGTGATTCTGGGTGTGACAAAAAAAAGTCAAGCTTGTGTTTACTGGATAAGAAAGAGAACACCTTTCTAGTGACTATGTGCTATCAACTCTCTTTTGACCCAAGTGCAACTCGGGCTGCTCGTATTTAAAGTAAGAACAGGACTTGAGAGAGAAGGCAGTCAATTTCTATGCTGTTTCACTTATACCCCAAAATAATCTCCATATGCTTCCCAGAAGTATCTGCAATTTACCCAGCCTTCACCAGAAAGCAAACTGATTAAGGAAATAGCCATTAATTCTAATCTTTGAGAAGAATTTGTTACAGGTCAAGGAGCGAGGTGTCCTAGCCCTCCCTACTCAAAAGAGAAAAATAAGACGGATGGACTGTGATAAATTTAAGGACACTATTTTCAAGTAACAAATTTCAATTTTAACACTGAACAAAGCTAATATTTAGCTCAGAGCTTTTCAAGGTCTGCAAGAATCATCTCACCACGACCAGCAAAACATCACAGAGACTTTTCTACATCTGAGTACTGAACTATGTAATAGTAAGTACCGAAAAAGGTAGAGATCCAAACCACAAAAACCTTTCAATTTAGTTAGGAAGGCAAGAAGTTAAACTGTAATTTTATATAAAATAGAATTCATTAATGTCAACTATAATTTCAAATATAGATGCTATAGGATTGGGAGGTTGAGAAGACTTCATGGAAAAGAAGATCAATCGAAGGACAAAATTAAAGGGCAACAATTTCCAATGGAATCCATTAAAACAAGAACAGGGCAAACGTACAAAGAAATTGAGACACGGTATTTCACCCCCTTTTTTTTTTCATATCCCACAGCATCAAACCTAAATCTAGTTGTCAAAACAACTGGGAAAATAATGTCTATTTCTCCCTCTCCCTCTCACACTCACACACACACACACACACACACACACTGTGCTCAGCAAACAATGAAAGGATCTGGGGGAGGGAGTGAAACCATTCCTACAACTTTGAAGGAAGAATAATACTTCATTTTCTATAAATGTTCTTTTCACCATGGCTGTTCTTTCCATGAAAAGGTAAATTGCATGGTTTTAACAACCCAGAGGTCAACTCTTCTTTTGGTAATTAAGGCAAAATAGTTGATTTATTTTCTTCTCCATCAGGTTAGGTAAAATACTCGCCATCAAGAAGCTTGTCCCCAAATGGCCTAGCAGTTTATCAGATGAGAACAACTAGTTGTGCCATATGAGCTGCATCATCATAAACTCTAGTACTATGTGAATAAATGCAGAGAAAGTAACAATACCGAGGAAGATAGAGTGAGTCACAAAAAGTAAAACTAGGAGAGAAATGCACTGTATTAGTGGAATACAGCGCAAATTCATTCCTCCCGTAGCCCTACAACATCAGTGCACTCCCCCGGTAGTTCTCACACATGCCTAGAAAACGTATTAAAAGGTCTTCAGGAAAAAAAAAAAAAGTTAAACAATGAAATTTCAAAAACCACTCCTACTGTTTAGCTTTCTAATTATAGTTAAGACACAAAATTTTGGCATTCTTAGGGTGATGGATTTTAAAGAAATAACAGCTAAGTATTTTTCTAACAGGAATTCAGAAAATAGTTAACAAGAAATTTAAAGATCATTAACTCATTTTCAAAGATGAGGGGGGAAGGTTTACACAAACAAAAGACATGACATCAGAATTAAAATGAAGTAATTATACAAATAAAATATGTATAAAACAAAATAATTCTACAAGATTTATGTATATATGCTCACAAAGGGGAAAAAATAATTCGACTCACTTTCAGTAATCACTGGGTAAAACAAAATGTCTCTAAAAAGAGGAATTTCCTTGATAAAGTGTTAGGAAATCCAGTAAAAAAAAAATATTTTGCCTTTTTTTTAAAAGAGCAATTTATCAAATACATTATAATTCAAATATTATAGAACTAGTTTGAAGAGTCTTACAGATAGAATATTACACTAACTTTATCTGAAGCACAGATAAAATTCTACCAAATTTACTTTCAGGGAATGTGCACTGTACATGAACTTTTTTTAGATTTGTTCAGAGATAAGAACATGATTTATGTAGTTAAAAAGCATAAAGTTTCATTTTAAATGTGAACTTTACAGAAATGCCATGTAATAATAACTTTCTTCCCCATAATGAAAACAACTTTGTTTTAAAATTAAAGTGATAGCAACCACAGAAAAGACACCTCTCAAGTTATTAAGTATTATGCTATGAGTAACATGATCTCTGCTTTTATAAAGGGGTCTAAATGGCTAATAATCGTGACTAAGGGTGCAGATGTAGCTTATCATAATAGTTTTTCAAATTATTCAGCATGTCACCTGGTGCCACTGCTAACTCACACGTCATTAGCCTGAGGTAAACTGAAGCTGGTCTTTGTTGATTATATTTTTACAAAATTGTTTTCAATTATTGGTAAACCCTTAAAATTTACTAAATTTGGTAACATTTAACTACACCACCTGAATGATATTATATGCCAAAGGTCATTAGGACAAAAGAGGAGTTCCAGGTTCTTTTTCTCCAAAAGCAGTTTAAGGCTGTGATTAGAGTTTACATTGCTGAAGGACGAAATGGGGGGAGGAGCTCGGGGAGGCAAGAGAGGAATCAGGATCAGGATGCAATGCAGATGATAAATTGCTCAGAAAGAAAGGATAGGATGGGAGAATTCATATGAATGGTCATTTTACCAGAAAATTAAATAATTATATAAAACGTATGATGAAGTCAAAGGATAATATTTGCTATTTCAGAGAGTACAAAAATGATCAATGATAGACCCACTCATTTCTTCAGGTCAAAGAATCAACTATTATAAAAATGGCCTGAGAGGTGGCAGATAATGCTACTAGTCCTGAATTACAAAGCACATGCCTATTTCTTCTGGAGTAGATAATGAATCAGTTGGAATTTTTATTAAATACTGGTTTTGAATTTTATTTTCACTTTTATTATCATCAGTTGATGAATGTTAGCGCCACTGAATATAACAGTCATGTACATAAGAACTCAGAAAGTGTAATAAGGAAAAGGAATTCTTGGTCATTTACCAAAGTCTGACATTGGCTCCACTACTGCATATTTTCCATAAAGTTTATACTTAGTTTATATTTTATACTTCATCATATATATATATATATATATATATATATATATATATATATATATATATAAAACTACAATGTAAAACAAAAAATTTAGACAGTAACTTTTTTGAGTATGCTTGATTCTTAAAGAAAGCTGTTAAGGCACAATGCAAACACAGGCAAGATACGAAAAAGGCAGGATGTTGAAAAATCTAGTTCTCCAAGAAAAATAAGATTGCAAACATTCTGATGAGAAACTGAAGTATTTTCATTAGAAACACTGCTATATTATAAAATATGTTTTGTTAAATGTTCATGTATATTCTCCAATAAATGAACTGCATTTCGATTTCATCAACATTTCTACATCTTGAAAGTGTTACTGCTATACTCCATCAGGACCATTAACTAGCTTAATTTCCTGAAAATTAAAATTTTCAACTTCAGTGGAACTTATGTCTAAAAAGTAACTCCAAAGTGTATTTAATTCTTCTAATCCATTTACATATAGAACATGTGAACTAAATCCATTTCATAAATTCCACTTAGGCATTATGATTCAGTTTCTTAAATCACTTCAAAAATAGATGCTTATAAGCATTTTATTTATATAACAAAAGTTATCACTAAAATCTCCAAAAACAAAAATCAATTTTAAAAATAAATAAAACTTTAAAAGTCATTTTAGGAAACAAATTTTTAAATAATACTAACTTCTCATATACTGACCAGAACTTCTAGCCAGAAAAAAACAGCGCTTTATCAACATTCATTATAATAACTATATTAAATCATAAAGACAGTATATAGTAATAACCTAACACTGATATTTCATGAAAATCACTGCCACTGAAACCAAGTTTTTAAAATATATTTCCCTCTAATATTTCTTCCTTTATTTTCTCTTAACACTAAGTTCTGTTTATATTCATGTTTACTTCTAGTTTGAAGCCTTTATAGCAATTTGTACTGTCTAAATGCCCTTGATAAATACATCAAATGACAAAAAAACAACCCACCACAGCATACACATATACCTCTTTGAAAAGAAATACACACCTATACTACCAGGTATTTTGCACCTCCAAAACATGTCACAAAGTAGCAACAGGATAAAAGAGAAATATAAGCAGGAGAATATGAACTTATCATTAATTCAAAAACTATGTAAGACTAAATCAAAATTGTAAGTCACTGTATTTCATCATAATCTCTTCATTCACATAACCAAAAATTCTTCACATATAAAATATTCTACTAGTTGGCCATATGACATGAGAAATTCTCTTCAACCTAATGCCTAAGAAAATTAAGTTGACTTTAACCACATGACCATTTAAAAAAGGCAATTAAATTAGCCAGAAACACAAAACTTAAAAATCAACCTTGAAATAATTTTTTTCTTACAGCTATTTCCAAACCTTTATTGAACTGATTATGCAAGAAAAGCAGCATAAAGCTGAAGAAGGGGCCGGAACATCACTACTTGGCTTTATCTAAGAACTCATAAAAGTAAAAAGCTCTGACCATTTTGTTATATTAGATTCTCTAATATGTAAATGCTGCTACTTTACTACAGTTTGATTGACATTGTTAATTATTTCAAACCTTTCCTTTCTTCTACCATGTAAAAAAACCTTTAGTTTAAAATTAATATTTTAGAAAACATTAATTTAGAATATGTCCCTTTGGTTGCAGAACACCTTTACTCCCAAATAAACGAATGCACAAAGGAAATCTAGAAGGAAATAAGTACCCAGAATTCTATAATGCAACCAGTCCTTGAGGACCATCAGTCTCAACAGATACTACTCTACCGTCTATGTGTATGTGACAGTCATTGCCCATTGCCTGATGGGATCTGTAGTTTCTATGTAAAAAATGACAGTTATTTGCTTCTTTATATGAACCTATGAAATTAGAGTCTTAAATATGTTGCAAATACCATTCCAGTGCATTTTGTAGAGTTGATCAGCTCTAGCCCTGATAACCTAAAACACTGCATAACCTATCAGGCAACATGAAAATGCATAGATATGCATATATATTATAAAATCCATTGATAAAAAGACCTATAACCTACGGTTTATAATGTTTTAAAATAAGAATTATGGTTGTTAGGGAAATGTATGCCAAAAGTATTCATTCAAATGAAAACAGTAAGTCAAATATACAAAGAAACTTTTCATTTGAATACACTGAAGCACATTCTAGGCATTTTAATATATATTGTGCTATTCATACCTTTATTTGGGCACAGGTTGTGTAGTTCTCATTGGCTTTATATTTTCATGTACCCATACATAGAATATGGGTGATCTTTCCCTATATTCAGGAATTTTAACATTTCTCTGTGTATTTATCACTTTCAGGTCTCAGCACCCGAGATTTGCCAGCAGCATCCTAAGTACTTCAATTTCTGTATCATATCCATCTCATACATCAAACGAATTCTCCAAAACCATTTAGATAATGCTTTCCGAAGCCCATTTAGAAGAGACAAATATTATTTCCTCTGAATTATTATATAACCTTAATGGGTGCACAATCACTTCACACATATCCAACCTCCACCCCATTTCCCACGATGGCACCTACCCTAGGGTTGTCATGGTGACGATGGTATACCAGAAGGCAGCAGGGATGCTGGTGAACTTGCTGGCCGAAGACCCCTTCTCTGCGTAGAACATAACTGTAGCGAAAATGATGATAGCCATGGTGAGCGAGAAGAGCAAGAAGCCCAGTTCTGAGGCACAGCTCTTCAGCGTGTACCCCAGGATGCGCAGGCCTTGAGAGTGGCGGGAAAACTTAAAGATCCGGAAGACCCGGAAGACCCGGAGTGTGACAAAGGCTCCGCTGACATCCTCATTGTCTGTCATCACCAGCCCAATGTAGTAAGGCAGGATGGCCACCACGTCGATGATACTCATGACACTACGCACAAAACGGTAGCGACTGGGAGCGGCCGCCAGGCGAAGCAAGTACTCGACGGTGAAGATCATGACACAGGCCGTATCCAGGCAAAAGAAGGCCACGGCATAGCGCTCCCCGCAGGGCAGCTCTTTAATGTGACCTGGGCTCGACCCACATGGCACTGTTTCCACCACATTGGCGATGACCGAGACGGCAATGAAGAACCCGGTGACGTAGTAGAACACCAGGGCCATGGTGCTGGTGTGGGGGTTCTCAAAGGCCCGCCAGACCCTCTGCCGCGCAGTCATGGTGGGCAGCGCGCTCTCCCCGGTGTTGTCGGTGTCGGCGTCGTCCTGCAGGCGCTCGGCGTTCTCCCGCCTGCGGTCCTTGTACTCCTCGTAACAGCAGTCGCCAATGATTTCTGGGATGAGGCCAAAGAAGGCCAATTCTTCATCATAAGCGGAGATGCATTCATGGCGAGGATAGTGGAGCTTTCCAGTGCGGTAGAAATTGAGGATATGGCGGAAGATGTCAGGGTCACGGTCAAAAAAATACTGCTGAGTCTCTGGATGGTAGAAAAAGTCTCGCTCGGAGCTGCCCAGCAGTGTGTCCGGGTAACGTTCCAGGGTGTCCTGCCATGTCTGGAAACGGGTGCCACTCACATTCAGCACAATGAGAGCATCCTGAGTCCTCTTCCTCTCCTGCCTCGGGGGAGCTGGCATGGGCCCCGACGCCACAGGCATCCACCCGATGGCCGCTGCCCTTGCAAAGGGCAGCCACGCCGCTACGCCAGCCGCCATGGCTCCTTGAAGTGGAGGCACGAGGAGCGAGGAGGCCTCTACTGGGAGTCGACCAAAGTGCCCACGATCTCCCGTCAAACAAAAAGGGTTACCCCAAAATGTGGTCCAGACACACACTCTATTCCAAGATAGGGCTCTGGCGAAGTCCCAGTTTGCTGAAGGGCAAGTTTCCCTCAAAGACAGGTCTGGCGGAGTTAACAGATAAAACACAATGTCCTAACAACAACGCCCACTAGAACCCAACCCAACCTTTTCCAGCAGTTGGTTCCGGCCACCCCTCGGGCAGATAGCTACACCTGCGACTTTAGAGGCAGCAGTTCCTCAAGCAGGTGTCTCAGATGCCCCCCCCCCCCCAGACAGTCTGCAAAGTGCAGGGTCAGTGTGGGTCTCAGAGGATGGAAAAGACGAGGGACAGTCACTCTGTGGTGTTCTTTTGACGAATTAGGGAACCCCTTCACCTTCCCTTTGGGCTCTTTCAAACCCTCCTCTTCCAAGTGGCCCTTCCCGCCAAAGGAGTCTCAAAAAGGCGACCTGTTGTTGTAGCTTCCGAGATGCGGTCACGGGCGCCGCTGCCCCACGTCTCTTTGGGAGTCCGGTCACCGCCTCTACAACTCGGGGCCGTATTTGCAGCGATGGAGGTGCTGGGCGGCAGGCACGGTGGGAGGCGTTAACACAGATGCTTCCCCCCTGCACGTCTACAGGCACCCCGGCGTCTGCCAAAGCGTTCGCCCAATCGCCCCTTCACTCTCCCGTCAAGTTCAGCTCAGGTGCAGCGTGACAGTTACAGAGCCCGGGAGCTGGCGGCAGCCGCCGCCGCCGCGGCAGCAGCATCTGCCTCCGCGCAGAACGCGCCTCGCCCGCGGTACATACCTGGCCAAGTGCGCGCCGGGGCTGAGTTGCATAGAGACTTTCTCCTCGCCTTGCCCCCGGAAAGGGAAAAGGAGAGAAGGCAGCTCGCGAGCAGCCGAATCCCGGCGCCGAGGGAGCATACAGAAAGCTCGAGCGAGCTCTCCGTCCCCTTCCCCCTCCCTCCGCGCCTCCCTCCTCCTTTTCACCTTCCAAAAGCCAGGCGCAGGCGAGCCGAGCGGCAGCAACAAGTTCAAAAGGTGCGGGGGAGGCGAGAACCGAGGGCACTCGCTCCTGCCAACTTACTGCGCCGCGGCCGTGGCCGAGGCCGGAGCGGCGCGGTGCGGGGCGGCGGGGCGGCGCGGCTGCGGAGCCGGCGGGCGGGCGGCGGCGCGGCGGGGCCCGGGCCGGGGCCGGCGCGGGCAGTCGCCGGAGCGCGGAGGCAGGCGGCGCTCGGCTGCGTGGGGGCGCGGGAGGGCGGCTCGCGGCTTCCCAGCCAGTGGGTGGTCCTGCATCTCCCCGGGCTCCCCGCGCGGCTCGGCTGGTGCGATCAATAAATAAGGAGAAAATAAATAAATAAGCGCGCGCACGCCCCAGCACGCAGGTTATGAAAGGCGTCTCCTGCCTTTCCCTCGCCTTGACCTTTCTCCGCCCCCGCCCCCTCGGGCTGCTCTCGCTCCACCCCGGCCACCCACCAGCCCCGGCGCAAAATGTCACCGAGGGAGAGCATCCAGGTGGATCTGCCCGGGAGGAGAGCGAGCCTCGATGAACAAAGGGAAGCTTCACGCGCTGGGCTGCGGTGCTTTGGTGGAAGAGAGGAGGAAGGGGACCGGCGCCTGGCTTCTCTGCCTCCCCGGGTCCCGGTTCAAGGCGAGCGTGGGAAAAAAAAAAAAAAAAGAGGGAAAGGGAAGAGAGGGAGAAGCTGGGAAGCAGGGCGAGCGGAGCGGAACGCGCAGGAATTGGCTGTCTTCTGGAGACGACTGGGTAGCAAGACCTGCAAAGCCCCGTGGCGGAGTTTTTAAGTGCTTTTTCCTCTTTCTCTTTATTTGTTCAAACCAGATGTTAATGTTGCAGGGGCTAATATGTCATCTATCCAACTTGCCGAAAAGTCAGGCAGTCTTCGCGGTCTAGGTCTGACCACAACTCCTTTTCCCGTCCTTTGCGAATGACAGGAAGGATTTCGAACCCCTTTCTAAATGTCAGCATCTAGGGGCGTGCGTCTCTTTGAGTGTGCGTCCCCTTCGTTCTCTCTGCGCATCTCTGCGCATCTCTAAGATGGTTAAAGTAGTTAAAGGTGTCCGTGTGAGGGGTAAGTGCTGTGATGAGCGACTAGGAAATTGTCGCGGCCAAGCGTTTTGTTTTTCGTGTACCCCGCCCCCCGCCACCCCTCTCCACCCAGTCATTAGGAATCTTCCTTAAAGCCAAACGGCTAACATTTGGGACCACTAGATGGCGCGAGTGACGAGAAGTTAAATCGATACCTATGGTTTGGTTGCTTTAGAAAGGTGAAGGATCAAAATGAGCTGACCCCACATGGGATCAGAGCAAATAAACATCCCCAGATCCCCCACACCCACCCATTTTTATAGTGTTTATATAGATTGACTACTAGGCCTGAGTCTGCACATTTTGATGGATATGGGATGAAATATGGAGTTTCCTGTTGAAATGCCTTTGAAAATTAAGTCTATCTAGATTAAAGAAACATAATTATCATTATTAATATATTTGGAAATAGTGAGATTTCATCTATGTTGATTAAGCTGAGAAGCCTAATTTTTATCTCAACAATATCTTTTCCCAGGCTTGGTTTGACAGTTGGTTTCCAAAGTAAGTGAATTGCGTTAGGTTCACTTGAATTGACTTTCAAGGGCTAGAGATCTTAGCCATGATGTGGCAACCATAGGACTCTGAAATGGAACACCTCAAAGAAAAGATCTGAACTAAAAAAAAAAATCATGTATATAGAAAATCACCATAGAAGGCGAAAAACAAACCTTACCATATACAGGATTTTCTGCAGGCAGGTTTTGCTTGTTTTTTGCCTATTTGTCTTTTGGGGGTGGAGATTTAGGGTATCTCATATAAGTAGTTAATAAAATCGGAGCTAATGCACTATGTAAGTTTGGGAGCGCAGAATTGAAAACACCTGCTGTTTGTCTGCTAGTTGAAGAGAGAGATGCTTGTTAACAAACCCATATAGCCTATAAACCTGGGAGAAAAGATTTATTAACCAGAAAATAAAAAGGAAGAGATGACTTAACAATCACTATAAGGAAATTAACCCCTCTCTAATCAACATGACAGGTGCATCAGAGACTGGAGAGGCATAAACAGCTGTTGCCAACACTAGCATGCCAGCCTGCAGTGATGGGGCAAGCGACCTAAACAGCCTTCAAAACTTCCTGTAGGAAATGGAACCCTTGCAAATATAGACATTTAACACTACAAAAACATCTAACTAAGCAAGAACATAAACTCTCGACTTGTTAAGAATGTTTTATGATCTGTTCCCTCATTCCACGAACTTTTTGATATAATGGGAAAAATGTGGCGTAGGAATTAAAAAACATCTACATTCAAATTCCATCCCAATAAATTACTCAGCAGCTTTGTTTCATTTGGCAAATTACTTCTCTGTTAAGAAATGGTAGCGGGGCCTCCCTGGTGGCGTAGTGGTTAAGCGCTGCGCTGTGGAGCTGTCAGCAGTGGCCACGCGAGCTCGACACCCGGCCAGGGAGATTCCCACATGGCAAGGCAGACCTCTCTTGCCTTGCCCACGGCTCCCCTCAACAGTGTATTTCTGTCGATCTGCCTGTTCTGCTCCCCACTCTGTGTCTAGTGAACCCTCTCACCGACCCACGCCTCTGGCCTGTACCCCAGCTTGTATGCATAAATAAATCTTAAAAAAAAAGATAGAGAATACAGCAACTTTTTAGGTCTATTTTGAGGTTTAACTCGAATACTTTTGTAGGGTAAACGAGAGATCAGGTTTTTCTGCTCTCCCCTCAAAGATAGACCTCTGCAGTCCTACACACATGCCTGATAGCAGGCCCCGACAGTAGGGTGTGGGCCTGTGTGAGGGGGCACACCTGGGCCAGAGACTGGGCTTATAAGCAGCGGCAGCAGCGGCAGAGAACAGAGTGTGGAGCAGAGGACCATTCGGGGTGCAGCAGAGAGATCACGGGCTGCCACCAGAGAGCCCAGAAAGCATGAAGATTCGCCAACCTCCCGGGCGCACCCCCACTCTCCACCACTGCTCCATTGACTGCCCCATACTTGGTTTCCTCTCTGTAAGAAACCATTAAAAACCTAAAAAGCTACCGAGGACTCCAGAACTCCTTTCCTTTAGACCCGTCTGTGCACCTCCATGGAGAACCTGTGTTCTTGCAGTCTTCTTGCTGCTACACTTCTGAACACTGATGCTGAACTTAACATAGGTACTCAATATTAATTCCTTTTCACTTTGGCATATAACAGAATGGCAATTCATTTTATCTAGCCATATTTGAAATTCCCACATACACTTTGGAATATATTTACTTTTGCCTCTAAGTTCAAAAATACCCTAATCATGATACACCAGTGACTGATGGCAGTCACTGGCTATAATGCTATATGAAAAATATACATACAAAATTGACCAGAGTACTGATTATACTACTCTTGCCCAAAGAATCCTGTTCTTCCTTCTTATATTTCCATTTCATCTACTATTCTTGGCTGTTGGAAAATAAACTCAGAAAGATCAAAACTGAATTCATCTCTCCTCTTCCCCTATCAACCTTCTGATCTCTCTCCTGATGAATAAAATCCAGGGAAAAATCCTGGTGATCATCATGGACAGTGTCCTGTTCCTCACTACTCCCCCCTCCCAAACACAATCATCCAGTGACCCAAAAAGTCTTGTATATTCCACCTTTATTACCAGGCTATCCTTCCATTGCCCATGGAGTGCTTTTTAAAAGCTATTTTGACATAAGTATAGAGATTCACATATAGTTGTGTGAAATAATAGAGGTGCCTTGTGTCTATCACCTAGTTTCCCCCAAAGGTAACATCTTTCATATTTTAGAAAAACAGGTCTTATTTGGATTTCATCAGTTTTACATGCATTCATTTTTGTGGGTTTGTACTTAGCTTTCTAATTTTAGCAAAAAGGAAGATTTGTGTGACCGCCATCAAAGCAAAAATATAGACATTTAATTAACAGGATCCCCTTTTATAACCACTGTCTCTCTCCTGCCCTCTTGACTGTGTCATTCACTGACCAACCCTCCTCTGTAGTACCAATTCAAGAATGTTGTAGAAAGCAATTATGCAATATGTAACACCTTGTGAGATTGTTTTTACTCAGTAGAATTACCATTGAGACCCATCCAAGCGGTTGTGTCTATCAGTAGCTCATTCTTTTTTATTACTGACTGGCACCATATTTTAGTTAATCATACATCCACTGAAGGACAGTTAGATGGGTTCCAAATTTTGGCTGTCATAACTAAAGTTAGCCATGAATATTCATGTATATGTTATTGTATTAACAGTAGTTTTAAATTCTTTGGTATAAATGCCCCAAAGTGCAATTGTTGAGTTGCACAATAAGTATATGTTTAGTTTTCTAAGATGATACCATAATCTTTTCCAGAGTGGCTGGATCATTTTATATCTCACTTGTAAAATATAAGTTATCTGATTTTTCAGCATCACTGCCAATATTTGAATTTATCACTATTTTCTTTGTTTTAGCCATTTTAATGATGTGTAGTGACACCTCATTGTGGTTTTAATTTGCAGGTCTCTAGTGACTACTTTTGTCAGACATATTTAATGTGCATATTTGCTATCTGTATAAACTCAGCAAAATATATGTTGCTGTCTTTTGCCAAATTTTTCACTGGATTGTTTTTGTTGAGAACTCTTTATATGTTTATTCATTCCATGAGCATGGTATGCCTTTTCAATTATTTAGGTCTTTTTCTTTCGTCAACATTTTGAAATTTTCAGGATACAGATTGTGTGCATGTTTGATTAAGCTTATACCTAAGTATTTCTTCGGAAAATGGTGTGTGTGTTCAAATTTCTTCTTCCATATATTCAATTTTAGTATGTAGGAATGTAATTGTTTTTTGTGTATTGATCTTAACACCTGAAATTTTGTTGAACTTCCTGATTAGTACTTGAATTTTCTATGTAGACAATCATGTCACCTGAAGATAGGGTTCATTTTAGTTCTTTTCAATCTGTGTGCCTTTTGTTTAGATGCTTTTTTCTTTATGCCCTTATAAAATGCACTATCACTTTCATTAGTCTTCCATATTTTTCAAAAATCACTTCTTAGCAGAGACCATAGAATCCTTCAGGAGCTTGACTTCCTGTACCGTTTAAGCCTCATCTCATGCTATATTAATATTAGCTTGATTCACAGACTTGCTCAGTTATTATTACTGATAGTTTGTGGAATTTAGTGCATTTCATCTTAATGCTGGGTATTGGCTCATGCATCTCATTCCCAGTTCTCAAGTACCCAGCTAGATTCACATCCTCCAGGAACCAATACCAAATATCTTTAAGATGTTATCTGCCACAAGTGCATCATCAAAGACCTTAATAACTTAGGTAATATTTGTGTCTTTCCTATTCCTTAGTCTTTGCCTATACTGTAAACTCTTTGAGGGGAGGCAACAAATTTTTCTCTCTGTTTCTTCAGTATCTGCCATTGTACTTGGTACATAGTAGAAATTCAGTGAACCTTTTTTGAATGAGCGAGTATACACTCTAAGTAGTTAATATGTACCTTCTTTCCAAAATAGAGAATCATTCTAATTCTCCAAAAGATTTATAATCAAGCTGATTTGCTACCAAAATGTACAATGGAAAATAAATTACCTTAACAATGACACAAATGAACCACAATTGTTTACTCAGTAAAAAGTGCTTTCTCAATACACTTACTATAACTGATTTCTCAAAAAGGCCTGTTGGGATGGGTGTTACACTTGTGTTTATTTTGTCCAAAATGAAGCAAAGCTCCAGAGATTAAATGATTTTCCAAGATTATATCATACGACTAAGTAACAGAAGTAGACTCATTCCCAGACCTGATACTGAATCACATATCCTATTAGGTCTATAAAAACACAAATATCTGCAATAGTAAACAGTCTCATTGCTAATTTGCTGTTGCTAGTACCAGTGATGAATTTGCACAGACAGTGGTATACTGTGCTATTCATGAGTTCTCTGGCCAGGGCAGGAAATCAGTCTAGGGTCATGAAGAGGGAGAGCACTGCATCTGTTCATTCATTTTGTTAAGCAGTTATGCTAACTGCCCAGCATGATAAATATATTTCAGGGATCTCCCTGGTGGCCTAGGTGTTAAGGCTTAGTGCTCTCACTACTCTGGCCAAGGAGCTAACCCACATATGGCACAGCAGACCTCTCCTGTCTCCCCCGCTGCTCCCCTTAGCAGTGTATTTCAATAAATCCACCTGCTCTGCTCCTCACTCTGTCTCTAGTGATCCATCTCATCCCCCACACCTCTGGCCTATACCCCAGTTCTTCTATGCAAAAATTAAATAAATAAAAACCACATTTCAATGTCTATATTATATATTTCACATAAGACAAATTTAGTATACTTAATTGCATTCTTAGAACCACTTTCCATATAATTCTTTCTAAAAATCTGTTAGGTTATTCTATTTTATTTACTGTTTTATTGAGAAAAAAATTGACATATAACATTGTGTTTGTTTTAGGTGTACAAAATGATTGGTATACTCATTTTGCAGACTCTATTCCAAAATGATTGCCACTATAAGCTTAGCTAACATCTATCATCACACAGTTAATTTTTTTTCTTGTGATGAGCATTTTTAAGATCTACTCTCATAGCAACTTTTAATATAGTACAGGATTGTTAATTACAGTCACCAAGCTGTGTATTACATCCCCAGGACTTATTTGTATAATAATTGCAAGATTTTTTTCTTAAAAAAAACCTTAAGGCAGTAATTAAAATTTTGTGTATTACATCTTGATTGAAGTACAGCAACTTTAAACTTTTATAATCACATTTTTCTTAAGACAACAAATTTGTGTAAAATGTTAAATATCAAGGAAAAAAAGTCAATGTATTTACCTAAAATACTTGACTATAATTTTTTGATAAACACTAAAAAAACATTAATTTCTGTGGAAAATATGTAATTCATTTTTATCCATTTTCTGGGTTGCAAATTATTTTGAGCTTGGACGATACACTTTATGCAAAGGCAATTTGTTTTGGATTCTTTGTTGATGAGAGGATAGACACAAGTTGTCCTTTTTACTTATGCCTTTGTTCTCCAGAGAAACAATATCTGGCATACTAGCAAAATATGGGGCATGAGTGAGTTATGCATAGGTAGGACTAACTAAATGCTTAAAACATACTTGAGAGTTCAAATACCTCACAGGATCCTTAGAATATGGTTATCAGGGAAAGGGCAATGACCCTGTATCATTTCTTGGTCCACTATGAAAAAGATCAGTTGGCAACCTGAGCTTTACTCCTTTTTTCCTTTTATTAATACTGTCAAAGTACTTTTCAAAGTCCTCCTCAAAAGATCTGCCCCTTTTTAGTTTTTGACTTTGAACATCTCCTCTTAAAAATAGCCAATTTTCAGGGACTTTTTTCCTCATATACAAAAAAAAATCTTAAATGTATTTTATATAATGAACTTAACTTTCAAAGTTCCTTCATTGCTGCCCTGATAGTGTCACATTCCATTGGTTAGAACTCTGAAAGGCTAACACGTTTTATAAATATATGTACAAAATCTAACCATCTTGCCATACCTCTCTCATGGGGTGGCTACTGTGAAGGAATTCAGTAGTTGTATTAATAAAAATAATATTTTTGTTATTAAAATATCAATGATCTTATGAATGGTGATGCACATGTTGCTGTTATGATCTAAGAAAGTAAGAGAGAAATTAGTTGGAAGAAAACAGTTTTTTACACATTGTGATTATGGATAATTTACTGTGTGCAAGGAACCAAGATGGACATTACTATGACACAAATTCAAGAGCATCTAGAAGAGAGGGTTGAACTCTTTTAATCCACAAGTAATCTTGTTTAAGTTTCATTTCAGAATATTTTCTCTAAGGGTTTTAGTTGAGAAACACTTTGTTGGAGAGAAAAAGAAGGAAGAGAAGAGGGAAGATATAAATTTACTTCTTGGACTCATTATCATATTTATAACTTTGGGATTAATTGCTATGGAATAATTCCAGTGCCATAAACTAAGAATTATGACTACAAATGAAGAAGCAGCAAGAGTTCTGAAGAACTAAAAACCTTATTTTTTAAAAACTGGCTTAAATTCTTTCATATGTCATTAACATTGGTAAAGAAGATGAATTACTTCCAAATAGTTTATGGTCATTGAAAATCTAGAAGAAGCCTTACAAAGTTTTTATCATCTAAGAAGCCACATTCTGTGAGAAAATTGGCCATTAATTTGCTTATTTACTTGCTTCAAAACTACTTGATATGCTCTAGCAAGTCATGCTATGCACAAAGTATATTAATTTATTTTGTATACAATTATGTAGTTGACATTAATAAATCATTCAACATAGTAGAGTGTGAAGAAAAGCAGAACAATGCAGTAACTTAAGATATTTGGTTACCAGCATATTTCTGCATTACCCCACTTTTAGAAATTAATGTGTAAATCTTGTTTGTTTACAAGTTAGTCTGCATTGGATTTTAATTTAAATAAACAAAATTATTTAATAGAGGGCTATTAAGCAGGTTTTTACATTGCAGCTGTTCTAGTCCCTCAGGTAAATACCTATGGCGAGAGTTTATTAAAGTTTGCTCTATTTATTTATGTTTAAATTATTTTTCTTTTCCCCTTTGGAAACCTGTGTGGGGGCAGAACTCCCACTGAATTTAAAAAGAGTTTTGTAGATTTGGGGAGAGCAACAAGCTTGGAATGCTTATTAAGTAACTGCCAGTGGTGTTTTGGTCTATGGTTGTCTAAATTCAATATCATTTTTTGAAAACATGAATTTTACTCTGAATAAAGAAATTTGGAAACTCAGTTTTTTCACCTTAGCAAGAGATTTCATAACAAGTAGAGGGAATAAAGAATTACATAAAGATTTTAAACATTAAAATATTTTATTATATATCAATACACAATATGAAAGGAGAATTGTAGACAATGTGTGATGTGCGGTGAATTACTGTATATGGAGAGCAGATATTGCTTGCATAGAAAATGAAATTGTGAAGTTAAAAGAGAAAGGCATTAAAAAATAATTCCAACACTGATCCTATCCCTCTTAGGCTGTGTCTATTTCTATAAATGATTCTAAAAGAAAATAAGAAACATAATTTATTTCACTATAACCATATGCAAGAGAAAGCTTAAGGAAGGAAGGAGGGAGTGAGGAAGGGAGGAAGGGAGGAAAGGAAGGAGTTAGGGAGGGAGGGGCTTCTCCAAATAAAGGATGGACAAATGACAAATTATGTGAAAAAAAAATGAAGCATTTGTGATTATTTGAAAGGGGCACAGAAGATTGAGGAGAAAGACAAGTGACACCAATCACCTATCTCCCAGGCTCACTGCCTGGGAGAAGCAAGAAACAGGAAAACAGAAGGAAAAACTACTGAGGGAAAGAAAATGCTATGTTCCATTCTGGGAAGCTAAGACAGTTGGCAGTTCACTCTATATATGTGAGATAGTGTGATTTAATGGAAGACTTGAGCTTATAGTTCTAGATCTTCTAGAATTTTTTTTTATATTAAACACTTGGACATTAGTCTCCTGTTCGAGAACTCCAATTTCACTTTTAATTTTCTTAGATGAAGGAAATTCATCTTGCAATGGGGAAAATGAAAACCAATAAGAACCAGTTTAAGATAAAGAACCATAATACATTTCACTGGTGTTCATGTTCTATTTATTTAATAACTTCTCTCTCCCTAACAGAGGGATATATATTCATCAAAATAACTAGCAGACTATTTGTTTAAAAAATGTGAAAAATATTTAAAATTGTCTTGAACTCATGCAGTAGAACCAGAGTATAGCAACTTACATGTAGCCAATTAAGGTATAAAGGTACACTTTAAATGTAAATATAAATAAAGCAGTCTGTGTATGTATGTTTGCACCTATCTATGTATCAATCAATCAATTGTCTTCAAAGCTGTGAGTTCATCTCAAAGCCCCCATCCAATATTTTAGTTATCTCTTTTTTTCCCCCATAGTTGTAGGGCCTTTCTCTGACAAAGAAAGTTCATTCTCTCATTAGCCTACAATGTTACTAATTTCATTGATTGTCCTTATGCATCTAATCACCCATTGTTGCTACTCTTCTCCCGACTTAGTCTCCTATGGGAGTATTTCTATTTTTTAAATCACAAGTTTTCTCTTTTGATAAAATTTGAGGTATTTACTATATTTAGAAATTTATTTGACTAAATTACAAAATGCAATTTTAATAAAATTTTATATCATTTAACACATTTTTTTTATCCAACATAGCATGTTCATAGGACAATGTTTTTGAGGTTTTAATAAATTTCAGGTTAAAAATACTTATGGTATCCTGATTTACCAAGCCCAAGGATTATTGACAGTAATCAATAAATAGTTTTGGTATTTTTAGAACATACTTTAATATTTTTGTAAGAGGTTTTTAAGATTCATAGATAAATTTACATTAGAAAACTATAAAATGGTTAATAATGTTATACTCGAAATTTTTTACTCAATAATTTCTCTCATACTTGGAATCAATTATGCATCAAAATGCAGAGTAAATAATAAAACATTTTTCGTATTTATAGAATTTCCCCCCAAAGTCTTTTGTATTGCTTAGAAAATATATGCTTTGCTTCAGGTCAATAAAATGAAAACACATAGCTGAATCTGAATCATTGGAGCGATAATCCCTTCAGGGTCTTTTTTATCTAGGAGAAAACATTAAGAAAGACACAGCCTACCATGCAACCTGTATTGTGAATGATGAAATCAGAAAAATAGATGCATTGGGGAAGATAACATAGCACATTTTGAATCAAAATTACAGTTATTTCATGAAATTTGAAAGAACACAAGAAAATACATTTTTGAGATATTTAAATCAATTCCTGTATCTCAGGTACTAGTAATAAATAAACAAGTATAGATAACTAAATTAAAAATTGGCAACAGATTTGGCAATGCTATTGTGGGTTAACGTAAGTAATGTATATTTGAAATGAAATATGAAACATGAAATATGAAACATGAAATAAAGGTGAAAAAAGTATGCATTATATTTTGAGATTCTTATAGCTGTAAATGACATGGAACTTTTTTGCTAATTCTTAGTTATACTAACTTTTTTTTACAAATTTGATCATTAAATCTGACAAATATCACTTCGAAAAATATTTTCATTGACAATACTTTTCAAAAGCTTATGTTATCCTTTTTTTCATCTTGATTTATGTTTGTGTATAATTATAAATCCACTATTATTTAATGTCCTCACTACTATGGGCTAACTAAACCCCATCCTTAGCACCGAGAATGCAGAAGCCAGCCGAACCGAGTAAGCACTAATATTCTGGAGGTCATATTCTCATCATTATGAAACCTTCTGCAATACAAGATGATTATCTTATGAATGTTTTACTTAATTTTGTTCAAGTTAATAATACCTGTTCAAGTTAATAACCACCTCAGGGCCTACCTGGTGGTACAAGGGGTTACTCAGCACTGGCATCTACTGCAGCACGAGTTTGATCCCCAGCCAGGGAGCTGACCCACATGGCACAGCAGAACTCTCCTGTCTCGCCCGCTGCTCCCCTCAGCAGTGTACTTCAGTCAATCTGCCCGTTCTGCTCCCCACTCTGTGTCTGGTGAATCCTCCCAAACACCCCCTGACCCCCCACATCTGGCCTACACCTCAGCTCTTATGTGCATAAAGAAATAAATCTTTAAAAAACGAACAACAACAACAAAAAACACCTCAGTACTGTGTGACCTCACACAACAGCCATTTTTTATGTTGTTCATAAGTTTGTAATGTAGTTAAGGGCTGAAGAGGAAGGGGCTTCTGTAAATCATGTGATATAAATTGATATGACTGACAGTTGACACTAGTTAGCTAGAGACTGATAGCACTGAGGGTCTGTAAACTCAGTTCTCTCCCATATAAACCTCCCCACGTGGCCAGATCTTCCTCACAGCATGAAGGCTATATTCCCAGGGCACCCATCCAGAATGAAGATCAGACAGAAATACTGACTCAAGCTGACTAACCACAGTCACCACATGACTAATCTCAATCATCACAGAGTAACATTTCCACTTAGTGATAGACTAGGGCTTCTATGTTGTATTATACCACAGATTTTACTCAGCAGTTTCTTATCACTTGGAGATAACATTATGAAAGTAGGATCGACTCGGAATCAGTTTTCAACATACATTTATCCAGTATTTATGATCAAAGAAATCTGCATCACAGAATATAAGACATGGCAGGTTTCCTACCTTCAAGGATCCTATAAGGCAATGAAGGTAGCAAAGAAAATAAAAGCAGGAACAGAAGCAGAAGCTGTGTAACATAGAAATGACTTCTAACCTAAGTGGAAAGATAAAAAGAATGATGCTGGACAGATGGGCCTCAACTTACGACTTAGGATAGTTCAACTTATGATTTTTACTTTTAGTGGTGTATGAATGTAGTAGTAGTAGTAGTAGTAATTGTACTTACATTTTGAACTGTGATCTTTACCTGCAATGCATGGTACAATACTCTCTTGTAATACTCGGCGGTGGTAGCAAATTGTAGCTCCCAGTTAACATAATCATGAAATTAAACAAAATTAACCTTTACAGACCTTTTTTTTTTTTTCACTTTCAGTACAGCATTAAATAAATTATATAAGGTAGTCAATGCTGTCTTATAAAATACTTTTAGTGTTATGGTGATGTTGTTCATTACAGACTAATGTAAGTCCTCAAGGCACAGTTAAGGTAGGCTAGGCTAAGCTATGATGTCTGGTAGATTAGGTATGTTAAATACATTTTATAAATGGTGTTTACTGAAGGAACATTGATTTACAACACTATACAAGTTTACAAGGTCTAAGTTCACAAAATATATTTTATTATACTATACCCACTATCAAAGCACCGATTATCTTCTACCATAGTCCATTTTCAATTTATAATGTTTTCAACTTACGATGGGTTTATGAAGACATTACCCCATTGTGAGTTGAGGAAGCTTTTTATCAGGATGTGAGTGATCCTAATGTGTCATTTTTTAGATAAATGGGTAAGAAGTTTGGATAAGCAAAAAAACGGGGGCCTCCCTGGTGGCCTAGGGGTTAAGTCTCAGTGCTATCGCCACTCTGGCCTGAGTGCACACCCTGGTTATGGAGCTAACCCACATATGGTGCAGCAGACCTCTTCTGTCTTGCCTGCTGCTCCCCTTAGCAGTGTATTTCAGTAGATCCGCCTGTTCTGCTCCCCACTCTGTCTCTGGTGAATCTTCTCACCCCCCCCACCCTCTTACCACCCCCTCCCCCGCACCTCTGGCCTACTGTCCAGTTCTTCCATGCAAAAAAAAAAAAAAAAGCATTTCTTCTTAAAGTAATCTTACTGCCATCGACTGTTTGAGAAAGTTTAATTGAATAGGGTAAAATAAGAATTTGAATTGAGATACCTACAATGTCTTCTTTGTTGAGTCAATGAAAAGTTTACTAGGTACTTAGCTACCTTTGTAAGGAAAGGTAAAATGCTTGTTACAAGGTATAAAGTAACTCTCTTCATGGCTATTCTTTCTAGAAACTTCTTCCTCGTGACCTACGACCATAGTCTCCTAACCAGCACTCCTGCAAATTTCTTTTTCCACCTAGCAATGTCCATAGCGTAATATATTGACTACAGAGTAATATATTGAAAATTAAAATTTAAAAAAAAGGTAACTTCATTCTTTTGCTGAATATCTTGAAGAACTCATCATTACTTGGAACATAAAGTTGCAAAACTCTGTAATGGTTCCATTTCACTTCCTGCAATCTGCATATCTCCCTTCCCTGTTCACAACCCAAAACAAACCACCAACACACACATACGGTAATACAGTCATATCAGAATACTAGCACATTTTAGGAGTTTCTTTTTATTTCTTTGTACATATTGTAGGTTTATGTTCTGATTTTAAAGGCCATTTCTTCCCTTTCCTATCTGGCAATTTCTTACTCAAATATATCCTATTTTTTTTCCTTCAAAACCACGTTGCCACTTATAGTCAAGAAGTGTATTTTATGAAAGGAAAATATAATTTGACTCCATAACCATAAGTTGCAAATGTCTGCCTCTTTAATCCCATAAAAAGTTACATGTGTATAGTAGTATTTATCGTGTTTTATATTTTCCAAGGATGGAACAGTATTCAATTTTTCTTTGCATTTCACTTGATAGACCCATAATAGGTGTTGTCTTCCAATCCTAAATACCTTGCTTCGTTCCACATTACTTCTTCAGGAAACAAAAGATGAGAAGCATTTATCAAGTGACTAAACATAATTTAAAACAAGCTAAGTTACAAAAAGGTAATAAAACACTGTCTGAAAAGAACTTTGACTATCATTTTAAAGGCATGTTTATAGGCATAGATATTGATGAGAGATTGCAGAGTTGATGGAGGACCCTATGCCACTATAAAAAAAAAAAAAGTTTACCAGTATAAATTAAAAGCTAACATGGCTTTTATATGGATTTTTACTATGTAATTAGCTACATTACATGGAATTGGAATGAAGTCTGGTAAATGATGATGCTACCCTTTCCCCAATGCATTAGATTGTTATGGAGCTTTCTTTTCCCAACACTTCCATAGCATTATCCATGAATAGAGTATTTTAGTGGAATGCCAGCTATAGTCAAGAAATGTATTTTTTGAAAGGAAAATATAATTTGACTTCAAGTCACAAGCTGCACAATGTCTATTCCCTATATATATCTACTCTCACATTAATTTCAGTTTATAAAATATGCTCACCATTGATTTTTTCTATGTCTAGGCAAACTCTTCTAATCCTTAGCAGGATTACATTAATCTGTTGAACCTCTTCATATAAAGGTCAATAGGGATATTGCCAATTACATGCAATTTTATACTTATTGAAGCAAAATACAAAATCTGCAGCCAAATTACATTACCCAAAACAACAATGCTGAAGTTTGAATAATAAAACAAATAATTATTCTTAGTCATAAAGGCAGATTTTTAAAAATATTTGACAAGAAAATCATGTTAATGATCAATTTATCAAAGGTTTTGAATTGGATATGTAAACAAATACAGCAGACTATAAGTCACCGTGTCCAAAAAATATCACTTTAATATATGTATCATTCAATGGGCCACACAAATAAATTATTTGAACAGTATATTAAAGAGTGTAGTTAGCCAGCAACGCATGCAAAATGTCTCTCACTCTCATGGGATGAAAACAGGATACACTCTGCTTCAGTCCTCAACATATTTTCTGTTGAGAGTATCACTAAAATTTGCTTGAGTTTTGACTTTTACAATAATGTACAAATACTTCCAATATAGCAAACATAATCATAAAAACAATATGCTATCTTTAGCTTGATGAAAATAAAGTGAAAGTTAATGTGTTATACAGGGCATTGATTAATAATATGACTTGTCTAATCTTATATTGCCATAGGCATGAAATATCAGATAAGAATTAGATACAGCATTTATGCTTATAGGGACACAAATTAGTGTTCCATTGAGAGGGTTTAGGGGGCCAAAATTCAAACTCTTTCAACAGATTTCTAAGTATTTCTAAGAACACAAGCAAAAGGGCAAAATTTCACTTTCAGGCATTCTACAAAAGAGTTCAACTGTAATAATATGAATAATATATATATATAATATGAATAATATTATATCTTAATTATTTTTGCAAGGCAGGGGACTTAGTGTACTTGGAATGTAAACGTGTTATTTAATAGCAATTTATTATCTTTTGAACAGTTATTCTGGATTAAGTCATCTTCTAAATATTTTTAGAACATCAACCCATTTCAATCTCACAGTAACTTTATGAGATAGCTATTACTGGGCTCTACATAGGTAAATGAGAAAACAGAAAGATTAGAAAAAAATTCCAAGATTTTACAGTTAGTGCGTGACAAAGCTGGCTCATAAAACCAGGCAGTCTGACTCCAGAACCTATACTCTAATTTTTTTTCTACACTAAACCTGAAGAGAGCTAGAAATAGAATCCCAAAAGAGAGACAAGTTGGATCATGTGCTGACCTTAGAAACAAAGGCTAAACTTTGCCAGACACAATTATGAAGGAACAGAGGCAGGGGAAATTGTACATTTGTCATTTTACTGTCATATATAACTTAGGAGATGAGAAAAAATTAGTAGTTATCTAGTGCAAGTCACTCTTTTAAATTAAGAACATGGGATACAGAAATGATAATTGATTCTAGAAAGGTCACATGGCTAATTAGAAAGAAGTCTGGGAATAGAAGCTGGATTTCCTGATTTCTGGTTCAGAGCTCTTTCTACAAAACCTATTTGCATACAGACTATACAGATTGTTCTCTTATGTGTAATTTACATGAGTCCCAGTCTTTTTCAACAAGAATATTCATTATTCTGAAGGCAGGGGGCTAGAGATTCTAGATTATAGTTCCAAGAGCAAATGTCATTCATAGCCACCCAAAAACTAAGGATATTACCTTGTAGAGTATTTTTAAAACTAATCTATATGAACCATTCATTTAAATTAATAAAATTAATGAATTTTTAATAATATTTGAATAAATACAGGTTATGAGATCTCTGCCAGGTGATGGAAATTCAAGGATGGATTTTTGAAAACATCATTAAATACACAGTTACCCAACATATCATACTATCTCATTATTTGATGTCTTTGCTTGGATAGACATCCTGAAAATATTCTTAGCCACTTTGAGTACTTTGTCCTTTAAGAGCTAATCTTAACCCCAGGGTCTAGCAGGATGGAGTCTAAAATATCTCTTTTTCTATCTCCTATCTGCCTTATCCATACCTCTGTTACTGCGTGAGCACAGCATATTACATCCTGTGTGTGAAAACTTGCCATTTTTATTTGACTGAAATATTGGGAGGTCACATTCTATTCCCCATCCACATTCAGCACAATAATTGGCACATAGTAAATAGTGAATAAACTAATCAATGTTAAATAACTTATTAATATCCTTTTGCCTTAATAGCTACATCAGCTTAATAATTAATTTAGGGAAAGTGTTTTCCAAAGTCCATATTAATTAAAGCAACTATGTGATAATAATAAAACACTGACCATTCAGTTATTTAACTGGGTTCTTGTTTCTTCTTCTTCAACTTCCAGATATCAATAAATTGTGGTATTTACATAGATTAAATTAATAGAAGCTAGTTATGCCTTAATTCAAGATTGAAACATTTCCAACATTCATTTCTGGATGTATCACTGTCTGTGAAATCCATCATTTGGATAATAAATCACACATTCATTGAATGGCCTCATGTTTGCTGCTGATCTGGGGTTTCTGTGACATGAAGAATCAGGATAGAAATATCAAGAAAGCAGGAAGTGGAAATTCTGTGAGTTTATTTAAAGGAAGAAATAGTGAGAATGACTGACAGACCAGATGAAGCAAAAAGGAGGAGACAGGAAAAAGTTTCTTATCTAAACTCAGAAATCATAAGAATAATAGTCACTTAAAGGAAACTGAGAAATAGGGAAAGGAGATACACCCTGAGAGGGTAGAAGAGTTTATGTGTTGACTTTCTTATTTAGAAATAGCAACTAATTATCTGTATAGCAATGCCACATTGGCCGGTGAATATAAAACTGAATGGTCCTTGAGAGGCAGGGATGTAAATGTGATGATGTCATCAGTACTTAAGTGAAAATTAATCACAAATAAGTGGCAGGTTCTCAAAAGTAACAATTACAATGAGAAAAACTACAAAGAACTGAGGTCCTACAATGCGCAGGTTGGCATAGAAGTATACTTTGAGAATGGAAAGATGAAAAGCTACTAGCTAAAAAGAACTCAGTCATATAGCTTACCTTTTCCAAGCTTTAGGTCAGGGATTCTGATTTGTTTATAATATCAAGAAAGATGAGAATAATTTCATATTATGGATAAAGTAAGGAAAGTAGCAGGATGAAATTAAGAATAGTTTTAAACTTTTTTTAAAAAAAGTCTTTCTCTGCTACATTAGTAACAATGAAAAATTGATAGTCATTGCTGAGTGGCTAAGTTACAATTTTAGCTAAGCATGAATTTATTTAGCTCTTAAAAAACAGCACGAAAAATAATGGACTTTGGGGCCTCCCTGGTTGCAGAGAGGTTGAGTGCTGCACTGTGGAGCTGTCAGCAGCAACGACAAGAGTTCGACCCTGGCTGGGGAGATTCCCACATGGCGCGGCAGACCTCTCCTGCCTCGCCCACTGCTCCCCTCAGCAGTGTATTTCAGTTGCTCTGCCTGTTCTGCTCCCCACTCTGTCTCTGGTGAACCCTCTCGCCGCCCCATGCCTCTGGCCTGTACCCCAGCTTGTATGCAGAAATAAATAAATCTTTAAAAAAAATAATAAACTTTGAGTTAAAGAGAGCAGACTGATCTTACACATAGTTTTGCTTTCTCTGAAAAAGCTACTAAAACTGAAAAAGAATATATTTGTTAAGACACAGATTCACAAGGTCAGGGGAAACGGAAAAGAAACTTGAGTAACACCATTTCCTAAGCTGAAATACTGAAAGACAAGTGACATATTACTTAGTGTTCCTGTTAAAAGTGAAATTTAATACAGCAAAAGGGAATACCAAAAAGAAATCAAATTTATATTGCATACCCTCCTATCAATTTCAGGAACTGTCACTCCCTCTGGAAGAGGGAGGAGTTTGAAGGAGGACTCACTTAAATCTGTTTCACAAGTAGGTCAGAGTTATAGCTCTCAACTCACCACAGCTGAGTGACTTGCCCTCCTGACCCCAAAAGAAGAGCAGATAAACAGAAGGTCCATTTGGATGTGTAGGGTAAATGAGAATTATCAGGTTTTTCCGCCCTCCCCTCAATGATGGACCTCCGCAGGCCTATGCGCATGCCTGATGGCAGACACCTGGAATAGGGTGTGGGCCTGTGTGAGTGGGCGCACCTGGGCCAGAGACTGGGCTTATAAGCAGAGGAAGCAGCAGCAGCAGCGGCAGAAGCAGCAGAGGACAGAGCGTGGACTGTTCAGGGTGCAGCAGAGACCGAGGGACGCAGCCAGAGAGCCAAAGAGAGTGAAGATTGGCCAGGGGCTGGGAGGCCTGCCAGCCTCCTGGCCCCCTGGCCACAACGCCTGCCCTGTACCTGGTTGCCTCTCCACAAGAAACCATTAAAAAGCATAAAAAGCCAATGAGGGCTCCAGAACTCCTCCCTTCCTCCTTTTGACCTGTCCCCGCCACTCCATGGAGACCCTCTGCTCCCTGGTTTCTCCTGCCTTTTACAGGATAGAACTCACAAAAATAGGTGAGGATTGGAAGGCCAGGGGACTACGCTGAAACAAGAGAGCCCAGGAAATGTGGACAGAGTGCCGTCATCCTCTCCAACCCCCGACCAGGCTCCTTGCACACCAACACCAACAACATTGGTCAACATTGGATGATTACTGACTTCAAAAGGCCCTAATCTGCAGTATCTTGGTGTGCTGAACACGAATATAACCCTGAAAATTTTTTATTAGCTCTCATTTTGAAGATATTTCATATCTTTCATTTTATACATTTCACCGTGTAAATTTTTCCAGGACTGCAACAACATCCTAAATCAGCCTAGAATGATGTCATATTGCATTGCATTGCTTAATACCATCATGCACACATCATCCAGAGTTGATTGCATCATTTCTTTC